>QEOT01000914.1:0-37377 GCA_003123785.1 Pterocarya stenoptera | reverse complement strand
GGGGGGGGGGGGGGGGGGGGGGGGAGGTTTGATGAGTACTTAAAATTATAATTCTTCAACAACCAATTATCTGCACTCTCGAAGTCGAGACCAATAAATTAAACCCAAACAAACAAAGCGCTGCAATAGCGCATTTAAAACCCAATGGAGATTTTATAATATGTATGAAATTAATGACAACCACCCACTTTTGTTCTCCTCTAGAAACTTGGACCGCAGCTTTTTTATCGTGCATATTTAAGACCCAAGCTTTGTAAAATTCGTTTTCAATTAAGAAAAGTCATATACAAACAATTTTTTTTATATAATTATTTTTTAAAAGAGTGATTTTTTTATAGAATAATTTATAAAAATAGTATTATTTTATAAAAATACTCTCAATTTAATATATAATTAAATAAATAATTATAGAAATAATTGTAAGTATTTTGTTATATTTGTTAAATCAGAAATTGTTTCTTTGACAGTCTGGCATCGTAGGCCCTGTCATCGATAAGAGTAGCAAAGGATGGGATCATACAACATTAGACAAGAAACCAGAAACCCCACAGCCATGTTTTTTATTTTACCAAGGAAGATGATCATGTCATTCAATTTTATTAATTGAACCTCACTTTTGATCGAAAAATATCAACTACATATAAAAACTTAGAGAGTTACAAAAAAATGGCAGAACCAAACTTACATAAAAACTGAATATGGAAATGTTTTATTCAGTTTGTGCATATATAATTGAGTAGGGAATTGGCCGCAGGCTCTTCACTATTATAAGGAGAATCCATTCAGAGTCATCCCTTCACAAGTAGCTCACTTTGTAACTTCTTCAACTAGATGTGGCCATTGAGGTTCTCCATCAACCAATCGTGGTACATCTTAGTTTGGCAATCGCTCCAGTACCTACTTAGCCCAACAAAATTTCTTTTCTAGCAAACCCCAGTGTCAAATATGCTAAAAAAACAGGCCATACAGTTGCAACATGTTGGCACAGGTTTGACCAACAATTCCAAACCTCACCACCTGCTCAAGCATATGTAGCACATCCTCAAACACCTCCCACTTCCCAGACAACACCACAATATGACGAAAATTGGTATGCTGATATGGGTGCCACCACCCATACTACCACTAGTCTCAACAACCTTACCCTTAAATGTTGACCCATACACAGCTCCTGATCAACTCCAAGTTGGAAATGGATAAGGTTTGTGTATTCTCTACACTAGTTCCTCCCTCCTTTACTCATCTACAAAATCATTTTTTCTCAATAACATCTTACATGCTCCTGAAATAAAAAAGAATATACTTTCCGTTTATCAATTCACAAAAGATAACAATGTGTACTTTGAGTTCACCCTTCCTTTTTCTGTGTTAAGGATCCATCCTTGGGCACTATCCTTCTCCAAGGTCCGAGAAACAACGGCCTTTATCCTCTACACACTTTATCACCTTCCTCCACCAACCCAGTTTCATACATTGGCAAAAGAGTATTGGTCCCACAATGGCATGTTCGCCTTAGGTACCTTTGTTAGGGACCCCGGTCTTGTCCCTAAACACTAAGTCCATGAGCTCGCCTTGGTAGTGATGGTGACTGAGTGTCAAGCCTTCTTGCTAGGCCTTGCACGTATAATGGCAATGATGGGTTCCTAGGGTGATGAAGGTATGGTATTTAATGAGGGAAAAGATGATGAGTTCAGGTGATCTAAGTGTGATTTGGTGGGTTTGATGCAATGTGGAATGGCTTGAAGGTTTCCCTTGATGTTGGGACAACTTGGATGATAATTACGGTTGGTATGGTGAAGATAGGCTAGGGTTTGGATGGTGGCTAAAGGGAATTTCGAGATTAGGAAGTGATGGGCTAGGGTTGGAGTCTTGGATGAGTTGCTAGGGTTTGGAATAGATGTGGATGAGTGGGATTAGGGTTTGGTGGCTAGGGTTGGCCGAATGTGGGAGTGGCTATTGTGATCCCTTGATTATAGGATCAAATATGGGTAGGTGGTTCGGTTTTGGTAAGTGGAAGAAGTCTTTGGTTGACTAGAGTAATTCTAGGGAATGAGAGATTTAAGAGATTGAATATGGAAGATCGGATGGAGTTTGAATGAGGCTAAGGTTGTTCCTTGAGTTTAGGAATTGGTTAAGGTAAGATGAGATAGTCTTTTATTGACTAGAGTGATTTTAGGGAATGAGATATTTGAGGGATTGGATATGGAAGATGGAATTTGGTTATGGCAAGAAGTTGGAAGTCTTTGGTTGACTTGAGTGATTATAGGGATTGGATTTAGAAGATTGAACTGGTTAAGGTAAGATATGAAAGATATGATTTATATGATGGGTAATGTGGTTAGGGTTGATTCTAGATGGTAAGATGCATGAGAGTTGTTGGGAAGTTGAACTTTGACTAAGGCAAATGATGGATTTCGAATTTGGAGGGATTGGAAGGTGGAAGAAAGGATTTGATTGGGATGAGTCAACTTTCCTAAGGTTAAGGAAGTTGCCAAGTAGGACTCTTGAGGGATGGCTAGAGTTTGTGGAAGACAAGGGTTCGGCTAGGGTTAAGGTGTAGGAGGGAAGGCTAATTTTGGAAAGTAGAGTTTATGGAAAATATAGTGTTTCGGCTAGGGTTTTATGGAGACGATGAATATGGAAAATGGGGCAAACAATGTGATGGCCGAAATATGTGAGTGGGAAAGATCAAATGGATGAATAGATTGTGTTTGTGAGATGGATTGATGCAAAATAATGTATGAACAATGAATAAATGGACTCGACAAAGGAATATGGAGACTCTCTTTATGGTTTATATGGATATTTTGATAAATCAAAGAATACTAAAATTGAGGCTTAGGATGTCTTTAATTTGCAAGAAAGTAAAGATGAAGGATGGAAAATATAAGAACAAACAAGAAAAGATAAGAACAATGTATTTTTGAGTTTTTGTAAAATGAAAAACATAGACACAAGATGGATAATAGAATGGAACACAGACAATACTCATAAGATAGATAGAAATCACCATTGATTCACGAATTGCATAATGATGAAATAAGATAAATTGAATCACCACCTATTCATGAATTGTAAGGTGATGATGCTCTACTAGGGATTCACGAATTTTACCCAAGTAGCCCAAGTGTTAAGCACCGAAAAGTGATCTAAAAAATAATAATCCACCCACTTAAGGATTTACCAAATTGTTAAAAGATGTAAAACGAATGCCTAAGGGTCCTATTTATAGAGATTACAAAGTGAAAATCCCTAATAGGTCATTTGAAATATAATTAAATAAAATAAATAAAGATAAATAAATGATATGGTTTTGCATGGCCAATGTGGCCCGTGATATGTCTTGGCCCTTGATTGGCCTTGGCTAGTGTGACGCCCCGACTCCCATGTACAAAAAGTCTCGGGAATCATGATGTCAGGATGATGACAATACGGTCACGCATCCCAACGACAAGTGCCAAGTGTGTGCAACAAATAAACAATGCACAATAAATACGCAGCGGATAATAATAAATAAGTCACTAGTACTAGAATTTTAGTTTAATACAAACCTCCAGATACAAAATGTTTAAAAACATAAACCAAATGTCCCATAAAATAATACAAGAGCTGAAAATATAAACATAACCCGAGTGATCCCAGATCACTGCTCCAAGGGAGCCATATCCTCAGACTCGGCATCTGCATCAATATCAACGTAATCTGCAGTACCATTAAATGGTACCACAGGTAAGTTATAACCTAACCAATCCTGAAATAAAAACACATTTAAGTATCTAATCATGCATGCCCATGATGCAGTATGCAAGAAATGCAACATATGCCAAGAATCACATTTGGCCCAAAAACATTTCCAAAAAATCATTTCTACCATTTTCCCAGAAAATGGCCCAAAATAATTATCCATCATTTTCTCAGAAAATGACACACAAAATCCAACTCACGTTATTTTTTTTCAGAAAACAGCCATTTTTACATTTATCCATTAATCTATACGCACCATGGTCTCCTCTATGGACCATCCACACATCCTGGCTACTTTACGAGTGATGCCCAGTTCCACACCCAGTGCGTTCATGGCCAGGTCATCCTCTAGCTCCCGCCAGCAGAAGGGCCATGGAGTTGGCCCATAACTCGTCTGATTCCGTTGTCGCCCGGCGACAATCCAGGGGACCTCACTCAGTATATTCCGCTCCCGAGTGACTAGAGGAGCTCTACCGAGATAATGCCCCATCTTGGTTTGGGGTTGTGATACACACGCACCCACAAATCTAGTCAACACATGAAAACTCAGTTTTCAAAATAATCACATGATCATGAATACAATTACACGGAAATCCAGTTTTTAATTTACAAACATGAACATGCGTGCAATATGCAATGTACCAAACCACATCCATAATGCCCAATAACCAAAATACAAATCACAATATAACCAATATCCAACAACAACCCAATCACAATAACCAATACAACAAATTCTCCGTCCTCAATCCATCCACCCCAAATTCTCCTTGGACTCAGTTCGGAAACCAACCAGAACACAGTGAAATATGTTAGTACAAAAATATATTTAAATCTCAAAAGATTGTTTAGGAAATACTTACAGCGCTATAAAAATATTTTTGGAGGATCACGGAGGAGTGGGAAGCACCAAAACTGCAACTCCACAGTGTAAAAACACTGTGGTCGAAATACACAGTGAACCCAAATTTACACGGGGTCAAACGAAGACTTGGGAATGGTAAGGTAGTGCCTATGGGCGGTGGTGAAGCTAATGGTGGTGGCCTTTGGCCGTGGGTGGCGGCTGAAACGGCGGTGGAAGGCCGAAAAGCTCAAATCAGAGTTTGAGTTGGTTAGGGCAGCTCTGGCGACGGATCGGGGCCGGGTTTGGGTCTAAAGGGTTGCTAGAGGGCCGGTGAAGAAGTGGTGAAGAAATGGTGGCCAATGGTGGCCGGACAGCGGCGAAACGACTCAAGGTCTGCCGAGGCTTAGTGTTGCGCATGCTAACTGTTTCCGGCGAAGGAGAGGCCGAGATCACAAGGGAGAGGTCGCCGGCAACTGAGGGAGGCGATGGGCTGGGCGGTGTCGGCTCCGGTGGCGCGTGACGGCGGCTGGGAGTGGATGGCCGAATCGCACGGGGAGAGGAGGGAGAGAGAGGGTCGGGCTGGGGAGAGAGAGTACACGGGAGAAAAATAAAATCGGAAGAAAGAAGAAAAAGAAAAGAAAAAGGAAAAGAAAGAGGAAAGGAAAAGAAATGAGGTCCAATCCTCATATCCTAGGTCACAAAAATAATCCAACGAAGAGGATTTTAAAACTACTAGCTAAATAAAATAATCCAAACGCAGTGAAATGCTTAATTAAAACAATAATTATTTTAAAACTAAAAAATAAACCAATTTAAATTAAAGATCACTTTAAATACAAAATAATAAATAACACTAAGAAAACACATAAGAATTAATTTTCACAATTTAAAATATTATAAAATAATATTTAAAAACTCTCATAATTTAAAACAAGAGAACCAATCACTAAATAAATTAAATTAATCATTTATTAAAAATACACTAAAATACGGGGTGCTACATTCTTCCCCCTTAAATAAAATTTCGTCCTTGAAATTGGTAAGGTCAAACATTAAGACCAAGACAAGGATAAGGTTCAACTAAGAGCAGACTTAAGAAACATACCGGCAGGGTTAAGCAAACAAATATGGATATTGCTCCCTCATATCGGCTTCTCGCTCCCAAGAGAAATCTTGAGCCAATGGATCACCCCATGACACCTTCACCAAAGGTATCGTCCTGGACCTTAACCTTTGCACTTTCCAATCCATAATTTGAGTCGAAACAACTTCATAAGTAAGGTTAGGCTGAAGTTGAATGCGTTCCGAGTCCACAAAACGCGGTTCTTGCTGACCAAAACTCTTTTTCAATGACGACACATGGAATACATCATGAACATCCCGGAAATAATTCGTCAATGCTACTTTATAAGCAACAAGCCCAACCTTCTCCACAATCTGAAAAGGACCAACATACCTCGGGCTAAACTTTCCCTTCTTACCAAAGCGCTTAACGCCTTTCATAGGAGAGACTTTAAGATAAACCCAATCGTCTTCCTCAAAAGATAAGTCTCTTCTCCTCATGTCAGCATCACTTTTCTGACGACTTTGCGCTTCCGCCATTTTATCCCTTATAACCCGAATTTGATCTTTCATTTTTTGAATCAACTCTGGTCCAATTAATTTACTCTCACCTACTTCATCCCAACACAAAGGTGATTTGCACTTCCTTCCATACAAAACTTCATACGGGGTCATCTGATTGGAGGCATGAAAACTGTTATTATAAGCAAATTCTATCAACGACAACTGATTTTTCCAACTTCCCTGGAATTCCATGACACAAACCTGCAATATATTTTCTAAGGTCTGAATAGTATGCTCGGACTGACCGTCAGTTTGAGGGTGATAAGCAGTACTGAACTTCAACTTAGTACCTAAAGCTGCCTGCAAGCTCTTCCAAAAATGAGACGTGAACCTTGGGTCTTGATCCGATACAATACTTTTGGGTACTCTGTGCAAACGCACTATCTTCTTAACATACAACCGAGTCAACTTTCCCAAAGAGTCAGTATTATTAACAGGCAAGAAATGGGCACTCTTGGTCAATCGATCAACAATCACGCAAACTGAATTCTTCCCACTAGGAGTCCTCAGAAGACCTACTACAAAATCCATAGAAATGTCATCCCACTTCCACTTAGGAATAGGGAGAGGTTGAAGCTTACCAGCAGGTATCTGATGTTCAGCCTTGACTTGACGGTACGTATCACATTTCTCAATAAACATGGCAATATCCGTCTTCATACCTTCCCATCAGAAATTCCTCTTTAAGTCTTGATACATCTTGGTGCTTCCAGGATGAACTGAATAAGGAGCTGTATGAGCTTCTGCCATGATTCTCTCTTTAAATTCTGAATCTCGAGGAATCACTCTTCGATCCCGAAATCGAAGAACACTATCTTTAGCCAAACTGTAGTGCACGGGTCCTTTAGACTTCCTGACTCTCTTTCTGATATCCAACAACTTAGGATCCCTTTTCTAGAGAGTCTTCAATTCTTTAAAATCAACGACCCGAACATCCAAAACTGAAGAGAGCAATTCTTCCTGCTGCGAGCTCTCAATAAGCAGTCTCCTCATTCCACTATGAGTGTAAGCATGTGCAAAATATCGTTTGAGATTTTCCCTTCATTATATATAAATCATGCCAAGTCTATCTCAATAAATATAGCATCCTGGTGTTTCAAGTCATACATCAAGCAAAATGTGATGCATCAAGAATTATGTTCTATGCTCAGGGTTGAAAATAAATCTTCATAAAATAATCCCGCTCAACTACACTACCAAGATGCTCAAATTGATGGAAATGGAGTGTGTCAATGATGTGTATAACAGTGCATATCACATTAAGGCAAAATATTGTTTATCGCATGCACACACGTTATCTTTTTAAAAAAAAAGAAAAAAAAAAAGAAAATAAATGACTCATTCAAAAGCGGGTTTTCTAAGACTCAATATCCCTAAAGAAATACCGCAAAACAAATGGGATGACAGGCAAGATAACTACTTTGCAAAAGCGGACACTTGCGCTCATTGTGCAATCGTGTGTCGGTATCACTTCATCATGCCAGGAAATCCTGGACGCTGACATGGTATTTTTTTTTTTTTGAAAATAAAGATAAAAACCACGAGTTTAAATTTAAACAACTCTCCCCGGCAACGGCGCCAAAAACTTGACTCACTCAAAAATGAGTAGCACAAAAGGCTATCCCAAGTGCAGGAGCGTGTCGCGTAGTAATTAGGAATAAATTCCTAGATCGTCTCCACAGGGAAAGTGCTAAAAATAAACTCGTGTAAAATGGTAAAAATATTTACAATGAGAAAATAAAAATAAAAAGTGATGATATGTACAATGAATGAAAGAGTGCAATGAAAAAAAGATTTTACTGGTCGTGAACCAGATTCATTTTTAGTTGGCTTTGAGTGTTTTGGATGCAGTTATGAAAATTAAAGAATTTAAAGTGCAAGACAGTGAATTTAAAATTGCTGAAAATTAAATGTGCAGGAAAATTAAATGACATTAATTTAAATTGCTGGAAATTAAAAATGCAGAAAAATAAATGACAGAAATTTAAATGACAATAAATTAAAGTGCAGAAAAATAAATGACATAAATTTAAAGTGCAGAAATTAAAAATGCAGAAAAATAAAGCACAATAATTTAAAGTGCATAAATTTAAAGTGCATAAAAATAAATGACATAAATTAAAATAAAATAAATAAAATAAAAAGTGGAGACTACAGATGAAGGAGAACAGCTCGATAACACAGTTGGTCCATTAGGCTCTCAACTGCATCACCGAACTCCCTCACTTCATCTGCACTTTCTCCTAAACTGAAAATCTACAGACTACTCCTACTGGGCGTCTACATCGGCCACCCGTTTCTTCGTCTGCCTCCAAGCCCTTATATAGGCATCAAAAACACTGAAAACCGGTATTGTTTGGTATCCCATGTCCGTGACCTTGCCCCACCAAGACAGATATTTTGTTTGTCGCTGGCCCTTGCGTCTGTCTTGTTTCCAACGTGCAGAAGATAAACAACTTTCGGCCTCTTTCCAGTTCATTTATTCTTTCTTTTTGTTTTCTTTCTGCTGTGCATCCGTGTCTTCATCATTCTGTCCAACGCTTTCCTTCTTTTCTTTTGATTTCTTTCTGCTGCAGTGCCCTTGCATGCGTCCGTCTCTCTCTCCAACATTGCTGTGTCCGTCACCCAGCTAGCCTCGGAATGGAGAAGTCTAAGAGAGAATATGGAAGTGGAGCCGTGGGCATCACGGTGGCGTGGTGGAGCTTGGAATGCTCTGTTTCGGACGTATGAAAACAGAGGTGGATGGTAGTGCTGTCGGGAGGCCGTGCATGGTGGTTCACTGGCTACAGCTACGTGGAGGTGACTGGTTGCTTGTGGTGGTTGGATGAGGCTGCACTGGGCGGAGAAGCAGTAGGTGGCTGGCGTGCATGTTGTGGGCTAGAGCTGCTGGTCCGAAAGCATGCATGGCGTGAGGTTGAAGATGACGGAAACCAAATTGTCTTCCATCGCTGCTGGAGGCCAGCGGAGGTTCAGTGGCGGCGGCTGCTTGGAGGTGGAGCTGCTGCATGCATGGAGTCTGTGCGCTGAAGAGGATGGACGGAGGTTGAAGATGACGGACGTCTATGGACTAAACGACTTGTCGTTTAGTCTGTACTGAAAAACAAAAAATTAAAATTAAAATAAAATAAAAAGTTAAATAAAATCAAACAGGCAGGATAATAAAACTAGAAAAAGAAAATAAATAATTAAGTAAAGATAAAATAAAACTAGACTAAATTATTAAAAGTGTGTTGTGCATGTGAAGAATTTATTGCCCAAATAAATCACAAGTTAGAAAATCAAGCATAAACTATGCTTTTAATCTATTTAAATCACAACTTGTATTTATGCCTCATAATCAATTTTTCCATCTAAAACCAATGATAAAATAATAAAACAATTAAAAATATATTGATTTTAAATGTATAAAATATGCAACAATGCAGCTCAATCAATACTTCAAACCAAAATACCTTTAAATCGCAATTTTAAAAATTTCTGGTTGTTCACCTAAGGGACATGTGGCTTTACCCAAAGACGAACTACTCTGATACCAACTGTTACGCCCCGACTCCCACACACAAAACGTCTCGGGAATCGTGATGTCAGGATGATGACAACACGGTCACGCATCCCAACGACAAGTGCCAAGTGTGTGCAACAAATAAACAGTGCACAATAAATACGCAACGGATAATAATAAATAAGTCACTAGTACCAGAATTTTAGTTTAATACAAACCTCCAGATACAAAGTGTTTAAAAACATAAAGCAAATGTCCCATAAAATAATACAAGAGTTGAAAATATAAACATAACCCGAGTGATCCCAGATCATTCCTCCGGCGGAGCCATATCCTTAGGCTCGGCATCTGCATCAACATCAACATAATCTACAGTACCATTAAATGGTACCACAGGTAAGTTATAACCTAACCAATCCTGAAATAAAAACACATTTAAGCATCTAATCATGCATGCCCATGATGCAATATGCAAAAAAAGCAACACATGCCAAAAATCATATTTGGCCCAAAAATATTTCCAAAAAATCATTTCTACCATTTTCCCAGAAAATGGCCCAAAACAATTATCCACCATTTTCCCAGAAAATGATACACAAAATCCAACTCATGTTATTTTTCCGGAAAACAACCATTTTTGTATTTATCCATATGCACCATGGTCTCCCCTATGGATCATTCGCACGTCCTAACTACTTTACGAGCGATGCCCAGTTCCGCACCCAGTGCGTTCATGGCCAGGTCATCCTCTAGCCCTCGGCAGCAGAAGGGCCACAGAGTCAGCCTGTAACTCGTCCGATCCCGTTGTCGCCCGACGACAACTCAGGGGATGTCACTCAGTATATTCCACTCCCGAGTGACCAGAGGAGCTCCACCGAGATAATGCCCCATCTCGGCTTGGGGTCGTGATACACACGCACCCATAAATCTAGTCAACACATGAAAACACAGTTTTCAAAATAACCACATGATCATGAATGCAATTAAATCTCAAAAGATTGTTTAGGAAATACTTACAGTATAAAAATATTTTCGGAGGATCACGGAAGAGTAAGAAGCACCAAACCCGCAACTCCATAGAGTAAAAACAGTGTGGCAGAAATATACAGTGAACCCAAATTTACACGGGGTCAAACGAAAACTTAGGAACGGTAGGGTAGGGCCTATGAGAGGTGGTGAAACTAATGGTGGTGGCCTTTGGCAGTGGGTGGCTCCTGAAACGGCGGTGGAATGCCGAAAAGCTCAAATCAGAGTTTGAGTTCATTAGGGCGGCTCCGGCGAAGGATCAAGGCCGGGTTTAGGTCCAAAGGGTTGCTAGAGGGCCGGTGAGGAAGTGGTGAAGAAATGGTGGCCAATGGTAGCCGGACGGCTGCGTAATGACTCAAGGTCCGCCGCGGCTTAGTGTTGCGCCTGCGGGCTGTTTCCGGCGAAGGAGAGGCCGAGATCACAGGGGAGAGGTCGCCGACAACTGAGGGAGGAGATGGGCTGGGCGGTGTTGGCCCTGGTGGCGCGCGACAGCGGCTGGGAGTGGATGGCCGAATTGCACGGGGAGAGGAGGGAGAGAGAGGGTTAGGTTGGTGGGAGAGAGTATGCAGGAGAAAAATAAAACCGGAAGAAAGAAGAAAAAGAAAAGAAAGAGGAAAAGAAAGGGGAAAGGAAAAGAAATGAGGTCCAATTCTCACATCCTGGGTCACAAAAATGATCCAACGAAAAGGATTTTAAAACTACTAACTAAATAAAATAATCCAAACGAAGTGAAATGCTTAATTAAAACAATAATTATTTTAAAACTAAAAAATAAACCAATTTAAATTAAATATCACTTTAAATACAAAACAATAAATAACACTAAGAAAACACAAAAGAATTAATTTTCACAACTTAAAATATTATAAAATAATATTTAAAAACTCTCATAATTTAAAACAAGAGAACCAATCACTAAATAAATTAAATTAATCCTTTATTAAAAATACACTAAAATACGGGGTGTTACAGCTAGCCTTGATCCTGGAAGTGGCACGATCTTTGTTGTCCATGCATGCCTAGGACCTTGTCTTAGGGTGGTTTTTGATGGGGTCCCAACAACCTTGCCTTACGCACAGTTCAAGCCATAATTTCCAAACATCATCTTGCAGTTACAAAAAATAAGACTTTCTCAGTTTGTCATGCATGCCAACTAGGTAAGCATCATAAATTACCTTTCCATTTGTCTATTTCTATTTCATCCAGTCCATTTGAACGGGTATTCATTGATGATTGGGGTCCTTCACCCACATAATCTGTTTATGGAAATAAACATTACTTAAGCATTATTGATGATTTTTGTAAATTCATATGGTTGTTTCCTATTGATTCCAAAGCACAAGTTGCATGTACCTTCATCAGTTTCTAGACACAAGTTGAGAGATACTTCCAATGCAAATTGAAAATTGTCCAATTGGACTGGGGAGGATAATTTTAGGCCTTACGATGTCACTTTCTCACCTTAGTATGACTCACCGTATATCGTGCCTTCATACCCACGAGTGAAATGGCTCTGTTGAGCGTTGCCATCAACACATTGTCGAGACTGGCCTCACACTCTCATACTACTTCTAATCCAGACCAGTATTGGGATGATGCCTTCACTATAGCCACCTATCTCATCAATCTCCTTTGTTCCCCAGTTACATATAAAAAATCCATTCTCGAGCTTTTATTCAAACAAGTCCGGACTATAAATTCTTGCACACATTTGAATGTGCTTGCTGGCCCTACCTTTGCCCTTATCACTCTCATAAAATGGATTACATATTTGACCTTTGTGTTTTTCTTGGTTACAACTCAAATCACAGGGGCTATCGCTACCTATAGCTCTCCTCCGGTTGCGTCTACATCTCATGTCATGTGATCTTTGACGAGTCAAGATTCCCATTTCACCTCTCCACCTCCTCGTCAGATACAACCTCCCCCCCTGGCCACCGCGTTACCATCCTCTTTGTGTCTTCCCTACCCTACTACTACCTCACGCAGCGACCCTCAGTCCCCATTAGAATCTCCATCATCTGTCGAGCCTTTTCTAAATCCTAGCCAACAATCAAGGCCTGAGCCCATATCCACACCTCTCAACCCACACCCAATGGTAGCCCAAGCCAAAAATCACATACACAAACCCAAACATCTTCCTTCTCATATGATTCCCACTCCACCGGCCCTCTTAACTTCCACTGAGGCCCAAGAAACTGAACCTACTTCCTTTTTCGTTCATTTAAAAGCCCAACCTAGAGAAAGGCAAGTGATAGAAGAATTTTAGGCACTAGACAATGGTATGTGGGTCTTAGTTCCTGCCAAGCCCAACATGAACCTAGTGGGCTGCAAGTGGGTTTACCAGTTCAAGAAACGAGAAGATGGTTCCATCGAACGCTACAAAGCCCGACTTGTTGCAAAGGGTTTTCATCAGTTACCGGGCATTGACTATGAAGACAGTACCCTGTAACTGATGAAATCCCTTTTAGTCTAGTGGTAAAACCAACAACTATTCAAACAGTGCTTTCTTTTGCAGTCTCTCAAAATTGGCCCATCAAACAACTTGATGTCATGAACGCATTTTTACATGGCAACCAACAAGTGGATGTTTACATGACTCAACCTCCTGGCTACTTCGACAAATCCTGCCCCAATTATGTTTGTCATCTTCGCAAGTCTCTCTATGGGCTTAAATAGGCTCCACGGTCCTGGTTCTCAAGACTCAGCACTAAACTTTTAGAAATGAGCTTCATTGTCAAAGGCTGACACTTCACTATTTATCTTCAAGTCACAAAATAAAGTCATCTTCTTACTCATTTATGTTGATGATATCATCATCACTAGGCCTCACATCTCCTTTCTTCAATCTATTATTGTCAATCTTTAGGAAGATTTTGCACTCAAGGAACTTGGGCCACTTCATTATTTTTTGGGCATTGAGGCCCTACTTCTTTCTCTCCCAACAAAAGTACATCTTTGATTTACTAAAGAAAACAAATATGCTCCAT
The DNA here is from genome assembly GCA_003123785.1 of Pterocarya stenoptera. Taxonomy (NCBI): domain Eukaryota; kingdom Viridiplantae; phylum Streptophyta; class Magnoliopsida; order Fagales; family Juglandaceae; genus Pterocarya; species Pterocarya stenoptera. The sequence continues at coordinate 23,645 of QEOT01000914.1, read as the reverse complement.
GCAAAGCCAGTCAACTCTGCCTTGTTGACAACAGCTAAGTTGTCACTCTTCAAAGGAGACCCCTTTAGTGATCCAACCCTCTACCGCAGCACAGTTGGCTCATTATAATATTTATCATTCACCAGACTGGATCTATCCTTTGCTATGAGCAAAGTATACTAGTACATGACCCGCCTAGATATAGAACACTAGACTGTAGTGGAGAGGATTCTTTGTTACCTCCAACAAACCATCGACCATGGCATCCTCATCTGCCACAACTCCTCCACTGATATACATGCATTTTCAAACGCAAACTGGGCAGGCTGCCCTGACGATCGAAGATCAGTCAATGGGTACTGTGTATACCTCGGCTCCAACCTGATATCATGGAGCTCCCACAAGCTGCCCACGGTATCCCATTCTAGCACAAAAGCGGACTATTGTGCAGTTGCAAATATAGCTACTGAGGTTATTTAGCTCCGATCTCTTCTCACCGAACTTGGAATCTCAGCCACTAACATGCCGATACTCTAGTGCGATAATGTTGGTGCCACATACCTGACGGCCAACCCCCTCTATCATGCCCGCACAAAGCATATAGAACTTGACATTCACTTTATTCGTGACCAAGTTGCACAACGCCTACTACATGTTCGATTTATTCTAGTAAAGATCAAGTTCCTGACTCCTTCACCAAAACACTTCCCACTGCAAGATTCTACTTCCTTCGTGACAATTTCAATGTCCACGAGCTCCCATTGCGATTGAGGGGGCGTAATGGATCAACACAAACTCAACAATCAAATAAAGCAAAAGGAAACAAAAATAACAAACCACATCCAGATGATAGCCAACGTGAAGATGAGGATCAAGGAGAAAATCTAGGATCAGAACAAATACCAAATACCAAATACTCTTACTGGTCACAACAGGATCAGAATATACTAAGTGCCATCCTATCCTCCCTCACTGAATCCCTATTCACTCAAGTTGTTGGACTCACCACCTCTAGACATGTCTGGCTTATATTGGAAAAAATGTTCTCTTTCACTTCTTCTACCGTATTCTTAGCACTCGTTTCCAACTCTCTACTCTCAAGAAAGGGTCCATGTCTATCTTAGGAGACAATAACTCTTGTACACTTTCAGATAAACTTCTGTAACATATTCACATGTACCAACACTAGTTCTATAACTAATAGACGTTGATCCTCATTTGAGTCATTGAGGAAAACATTTATTATACAATCCGTCTTTCATACTTCTTTACTGGAGAGCTAGGGAGGATAAAAAGGTGAATACGAATACGTGTTTGGACGAGGTAGACACGTATAGAGACCATTGAGGTGGGATGTGAGTGCAGTGAGGTTACATGGCTTTAAATTCCGGCAGAAGGGAGGGTTACGTGGAGAGGTGTCGAGGGTCTAAGTGGGGATGCTTGGCATTCTCGGAATGGTTTTGGGGGTCGGTGCATGAATGCATGTGCCCGCTTGTAGTTTTCAGAGCTAGCTGGAAATGCATTACAATTGGCGCTGTGAAATCGACATCCCTGCATGCAGCAGCAGCAAAAAGTTGTTCTGACACACACATATATACATATACTTGCTATGATTTGTAATTTTTATATTTAATATATAGACAGACTGCCTCAAAATCTGTATGTTGGAGCCGAAATCCTGGATTCTCGGTTTGTATTCAAGTTGATATTTGAGTATTAATCTATTCTTTTTTTATAGGCTTCCTTTCACTTCTGACCTAAGATTTTTCTCAGTGGGAAGATAGAATGAACGTGGAAGATGATGGGGCTCGGAGGTTCTAATTGATTGTTCCCTGTATCGGTAGCTAAAAGGGGTTCAGGTTCTTCACGATTCTTGATCCGCTCAACAGACTGAATATATATAATATACATACTCGCATTACATGACATATATATGCAGCATGCTTGTGTTTGCGGCGGGGGCAGATCGAGCAGATCAATCGAAATGGCATTTTACCCATGTTTAGATTTTATATGTATAGAATTCATCATTTGCAGACCTGTTCAACTCTTCTTATCAACGCCTTTTTATAGGCTTTGTGCTGTTCTAAAAAATATGTATAAAAGAAAAAAAATATTAGATCTACACAAAAATCTTATCAAATAAGTAGAAAAAATTATATATGAAATTCTTAGACCACACACATTCACTTAATTAACATGTTATTTCTCATTTTTGTTCTTATATCTTAATATGCTTGAATATGAGTGTGTTTAAATAAAATAGTAAAAATGACAAATCGCATATTTATTAGGTGAAGGTATATGTATGGTGAAAGGCTAATTACTTATAGCAAGGCTCAATAAGTATAAAAAAAATTGATGTAATTTAATGTAATATGATCTCTTTTATAATAAAAAAAAAGTTTATAATTTAACGAATTATTTTAATCCACATTAATTTGTAAATTTTGTTGTGTGATTTTTTTTTATTTTTTTTTTGTAAAAACCAAACATCCTTTAAAGGAAAAAAATGAGAAATGATAAAACATTGAAGATATGATAGATGGTCCTGCATGAATTAATGAAAATGTATAAACAAAATAATTGTTAAACAAAGTAAATTTTTCTAAATTAATTAAATGGAATAGATAAGGTTTTTTTTTTTTATAAAAAAAAATAGATCTCTGGATATAAAACGTTTTTACTTTTACAAAAAATTATGTTTTTTAAACAAAGAAATTAGTTTAAAAGGTAGGCATAATGAATTATAGAAAAAATCGTTTTAAATCTAAAATATTTATTTTAAATCTAACAGATGATTTTAAATTGAGCCAAGTATTTTAAAATCTTCCAAATATTTTAAAAGTTCAAAATTATTTTAAATTAGGTATTTTTAGTGTTACTAAACAAGGTCTAGTTTTCAAGTAAGCCTCTTTATATTTTGGAGTCCCGAAAATAATATAGTTTAAAAAAATCATTTTATTTAAATGATTTTAATTTTTTAGGAATATTATTTAATATTCATCAATTTATTTTATGTTGAAAACTCTCAATATTTAGATGATTATATTCTCCTAAGAAATATTTATTAAAACTTATCATTTTATTTTATGATGAAGAATATTATATTTGGGTCAAGAATAAAAAATTTGATTTTAAAATTTAGTGTATTTCCCTTCCTTCTCTATTTTCTCTATTTCTTCCTCTCTTATTTCTCCATGTATTATTTTCACCCTTATATTAAAAGTGGGACATGTGTAGGGCTACGATCGGATTGCCCAAAACCCTAATTCCCCTCCCATCTTCTTTCTCTCACTCTTCTCCTTTCCCTCATCCCCCACCTGCGCCGTCCCCTCTCGTAGCAAACCTCCCTGCAAGCCAATGTCGCCATCGTCAATGGCACCATGAGCACGTTGTCGTGCCTCATCGACGACAAACCCTTCCTCCCTCTCGGCTTCACCTTCAGATCTCCTCACAATTTCTCTCGTCATCGCCCTACCGATCTCTTCCTTCTCTCCCTCGGGTTTCCTTCATCGCCTTCCGCCATCTCCATCCATAACACCTCAATTGCCACATCTCTCTCTCTCCCTCTACTTCTCTCTCCTGATTCCCTCTTCTCCCTCATAGTTTCTCTTCTCCTCACGCCAGCAACCTAATGTCTCTATCTCCAAACCCTAGTTTTTTTTCTTCTTTCCCTTATCTCTATTTCGTGAATACTCTCAGCACTTTTTTTTAGATCTAAGTATATATTACATATTGTGTTTGGTTTGGTTCGATTTCATGTATATGTGTATTAATCCCCTGATTTTGAATCAAACGTAAGCCACAATCTGCATATGAGTTATTTTCTTTCTGGTAGCTTGTGGTGGCGATAGCTAGTGGCTAACGGTGGTTCCCTAACCAAGAGAGGGGCAGATCTAGGCTTACACGGTGGTTGTTGGCTGAGATGTCCATGTGGAAGGGTTGTGCGTGGCTTGGGGTGCTATCTTTTTCCTTGCTTAGTACAGAGGCTGCATTGGTTGTGTGTGGCTATGTGGGGCTATGTTGCGAACGGTGTGGAGGTGGTGCTTAAGTCTAGGCAGGGAGGTTTCGTGCCGTGGACGTATATGAGGTTGGGCTTCCGTGATGGAGAAGATGTATAGCTGGCATTGGACGGTGGCTTGGTGGAGTACGGTTGAAGAAACAGAGTGGCTATGACCTTCCGGTTCTTGTGAGGGTGGTGGTGGTGGTGGTGGTGTAGGGAAGGCGATGGATAGTGGTTGGCAAGTACTTTAAAAAAACAATAAACATAATCGGCAAAAGGAAGGAAAAAGACAAAAGAAATAGGAATTTCATGAGAAAATAAGGGACAAAACTTGAAAAAAAATTAGTGAACGAACAGTTTACCTTCTCTTGGAAGTGCCCAACCCACGGACGTTCCAATCTGCAATACTATCAAACATTAACAAAGTTTGGGGGGAGCGCCTTAGCCCTCTTAGATCTCCTCAGCTCAATAGTTCTTTCTTCATTGGATACTCCCTCCCCTATCAGCCAGTCACCAGTGTTCGAAGTATAATCTTTATTAGCATCAACTACCGGTAATATTTCCTCCTCTGATAAAGCTTCAAATCTATTTTGACAAAGGATCCCATCAACCCTGCCCAGCGTCTCTTCCTCTTCTTGCTCATTCGTAATATCTTCAACGAGCATCTCATCTTCAACACTATTATGAACCTGGCAAGCATCTATGGTAACATGCGGTACAAGACATTCAGTGGCTTGACTGTTACCAACTGGAATCACTGAAGGTAATGAGCCCTCCTCTCCACTTTCACAAGTTCTTCGCCTGTCCATGATATCCATCCGGCTGGCTCACAATCACACCTTCTTTACCTTTCTCTGTTGTACTGGCCCCTGCCTTGCTAGACACCTATTCTGAGACTCATTAACCTTATTTACTTCCTCATGTGTAGTCTCAACCACCGAATTCTTCCATCCCACTTGCTTCTAGACTAAGGCATCATCCTTATTTCCACCCACTTTCCCATGCTTACTCATGTCATTACTACAGTTACCACGCTGCCCGCTTCTACAAACAACCTTAGTATGACCTTGTCTAAAGCACTTGTTACAGTAAAAGCCTAGCTTTTCATATACAACCGGCTGCCATATCTGATTTGAGTTCCCAACCATCACAGGAAAGCCTGCAATCGGATCATCCCTGAGGTTCGCTTCAACTCACAACCTCGCCCCTGTGGCTCGATTCTATAAATAGTCGCAATATTTGTGCCCAAGAATTTACCAAACCTTGTGGCAAAACTTTGAAGGCAATCCAACCCATACAGGTGCAATGGACGACCTGACAAAAAGATCCATTGAGGAGCAATGGAGGGTTCGTTTTTAACATCAAACCCCACCGACCAACTAAAAAGCCTGAATTTAACTCCTGCCACCACCTGACCTTCATGTGCCCATGCATGGAGATAGTCTTTCTCATTCGCTAAGTGCAAGAGGACGTGAAAATCATCCATAAAGCTGATCATTGGCACCTCACTAATTCCCCATGATTTAACAATATGTTCCTGCAAAACATCAATGGATGGTCTAGTGTTCAGAAATTTTAGAACCAAAACAAATTTTAAATCTTCGGCTGCCCTCGCCATCTCAGTGTCGGAAAAAACAAAACCAAGTTCACCATTAATTAGATCAAGACGCCGGATTGGGAGTTTTAAATTTGGAGGAGAACTAGGCCACTACAACGCCTCCACAAACATTCTACGATTGCACGCCTCAGTACTATTATCGGCCGAATTCTCCAGCCCCACCAGAGGAGGCCCTGCCGGATTATTCTGCTCCAACCTGCCGATGCCAAAGGCCATCGGAGGGCCGCTCATCACCACTCATGAAGGACCTACACTGCACAAAGGAAACCCTAGCAGAGCATGCACACGCTACTTAAGGAAACTTTTTTTAATAGTAGCGTGTGCATGCTCTGCTAATGTGACTTCATACGATCCGTTAGATTTTTTTTAATATATAAACGAGGGCGACACCTCTTGACCTTTATAGATAAACCTCACTTTTTGGTGGAGGAAAAACCTTGATTACAACATTCAAGGAAAACATAACATAAATAAAAGAAAACAACATCCTATCAAGAAGCAACATCCTGTCTAATATAGGGGAATCCCAAACTATCTGTGCGTAGCAGTCCTTTGAGAAGATGGGGTATGTTCCTATGAGGAGTTAGTGCCATTTGAGGAGGGAAATTTGTACGAGAAGCCTTTGGATCCCATTTGAGCAAGAACATATGCAGGTGCATTACCTTGTTTGAAAATATGACAGAAAGTAAATTGAGTCTGCCGGAGGGTAGCTTGAATCTCATCCCAATACTCCTCAAGATACCAAACTCCACAAGAGGAAGATTTTAGCCAGTTTAGTGCCACCAACTAGTCCATTTCTATTTCAACCCTTGTGATGTATAAGTTCTTTAAAGAGCGTACCCCATGAAGGAGTGCCAAGCATTCTACATAATTGCTTGTGCCTTGACCCAGAGGCTCCAAAAAGGCCATCACCAGTTTTCCTTGATCATTTTGAATCACACCACCAGCCCTCGATTGTCCCGGATTCCCTGGGGTGGTGCTCCCATCTACATTTAGTTTAAACCAACCATGTTGTGGTCTCAGCCATCTAACTATCTAAGCAGACTTCCTTGTTATCGAGGTTAAAGGGGATTTTTATGTCTTCAAGCACCTGTACATCCCGGCTTGACAAAGATTTTTTGGACTTAAGCTTTCTCGTAACTTTGGCAATCCAGCACTTCAAGCTATGCCAAACATCCTCAGCCGATTCCACCACATCTTCCATCCACACTTTGCAACGCCTGGTGCAAAGTTTCCAAGTTAGAATGGAAGGAATAATACCAATAAGCTGCCCCATTGTTGACGATTTTGTTGCCTTAGTAAACCAGGCTTCAACTGTGTCCCACAAGCTCCTAGTTGGTACATGATTCATTCCTACAAACGCCGCACATCTCGACCAAATGATCTAAGCTACTTCCCCTGTTGCAAGCACATGGCTTTAATCCTCATATGCCCCTTGAACGCAACAGTTGCACCGGAAACCACTGGGATTCCAACTTTCCAAATTTTGTCATCCACACTTAGAGAATTGTTCATAGCCTTCCACATGGTTGTCACAATATTTTTTGGTAGACTTGCATGCCATATCTAGGAAGCCCATGTTTGTTTTGGGGTTTTAACATGAATACACTACCAGACACTTCGCGTAGAAAATTTTCCATCCTCATTGGCAGTCCACACCGAAATGTCCTCCCCTTCCTTTCTTTTGTTCAACAGATTTGCTATTTCCTTTGCTTTTACCAAACCCAGTAGGCTATTCAGCATGTCTAAATCACAACTCGATTCCAAGAAGCAATCCTTCCAAGAAAAATTTTTGAGTGTTTAATGATACCTGTCATACTTCTAATAACCATTTTCCAAAATCTTGTGCCTTTTGTCAGGTTGACCAGAGATATATGATTTGACTTCACATATTTTGCTTTGAAGAACTGAGACCACTGGGAATTCTTCGTTAGAATCTTCCAAGCGAATTTCATGTGTAGTGCTTTCTGAGTTTCTACAATGTTTCAAATCCCAACTCCACCTTCTTGCACGGCTTTACACATCCCATACCAAGCTCTACAATTTTTATTTGGTTTGCCTTCCTTCATCCCCCAAAAGAAATTTCCAAAGCATCTATTAAGAGATACTATAACCGATTTTGGCACCTGCAAAATAGAAAGTAAATGGATAGGAATGCTGCTACGGACATGCTTAATAAGAAGAAATCTCGCCCCGTAGGAAAGGAGTCTTGCCTTCCAACCATCTATCCTTTCCTGAATCTTTCCAACTACTTCATCCAAGTGAACCAATTTTAGTCTTCCACAAACGGTTGGAGCACCCAAATATTTAAAAGGGAGGGTTCCCTTGGAGAAACTGGTAATACGAAGCGAGGATCCTTTTCTAGCAACCGTGATATGCTTTGAAAATATGATAGAGGACTTGTCTTTATTCACCTTCTGGCTAGACCATGTTTCATATATCTCCAATGTTCTGGCAATGGCTCTTACTGAAATTTTGCTACCATTTACAAAGAGAACAATATCATCCGCATACAAAAGGTGGGAGATAAGCGGTGCATCGTGCGGGTGGTGAAAAGGCATTATGTTGTCCTCCTAGAATTGTTTTTTTAGTAGCCTGGACAAGACTTCTTCCATCATAATAAATAGGTAGGAGGAAATATGATCCCCTTGACGTAAGCCCTGACCTCCTTGGAAGAAACATTTTGGAGTTCCATTCATTACCACTGAGAACCATGGTAAAGAAATACACTGCTTGAAGATGGCACATACCTGTTCAAAAAAACCAAAAGTAGATAAAACATGAATTAAGAAAGTCCAGTCAACACTATCATATGCCTTAGCCATATCCATTTTTAACTCCACATTTCCACCCCGGATTGTTTTATTGATACTATGGATCATCTCCTGGGTGAGGCTTATGTTCTCAAAGATTCTTCTGCCTGGAATAAACACTCCATGTTCAGGAGAAATCATCCTGGAAAGTAAAGGGGATAGACACCCAACAAGAATCTTCATGCAAGCTTTATAAAAAACAGAACAGAGACTTCCTTTGGAGAATTCCTGCATTGCCTCTACCACGTCCGTACTCACAATATCCCAACAAAATTTATAGAAACTCAAACCAAATCCATCCAGGCCGGGGCTACTATCGCTTGGAATGGAGAGTAAGGCAGCTTTAACTTCTTGGACTGAAGGGAGCTTTAGAAAACCAGTGTTATCAACATCTGAAATTACCTTATCTATGAGGTGGTCCAAGGCAGGTGGGACTTCAGAATTTTTTTAGGCTAAAAAGGTTTGGAAGAAATCTGCCACTCCTTGGTGAATTTCTTCCGGTGATTTTAGCCAAACCCAATCACTTTTCTTTATCTCACGGATGACCTTATGCTTTCTGGATGCTAGAGCCTTGAAGAAAGTAGAGTTGGCTTCCCCTTGTTCTAACCAAGATTGTTTTGCTTGTTGGGCTAACCTGGTTTCTTCCCGACTCATCCAAGTATCTAGTTCCATTTTTTTCTCAAGAAAATCAAGTTTCGTGTCTTCTGTGAACTCTTCCTGTAACTTAGCATCCAACAAAGTGGCCCTCTCTTCAAGCCTTTTTATGTGATCCATAGTCCACCCAAACACTTCTTTGTTCCACACATGGAGGCTGCCTTTGAGGGATTTTAATTTTGAGGCTAGCCGAACCAAACCATGCCCATGAGCTTCCTTGTCCCAAGTTGAGCACACACAGTCCCTAAAAGAAGGATGGCTAGTCCACATTTGTTGAAATTTAAAAGGGGAAAGCCATATTTTGTTGAGTCTTGTGCAATGGTTACAACCAAAGGGGAGTGATTTGAAGTTGTTCAAGGAAGACAAAGAAGCGATGCCATATGTAACACCAAGTTCCATGAGGAGTTGACCAGTGATCTATCCAACTGCGCCCAACTCTGAGTAGTTCCAAGGTGGCCATTACACCATGAAAGCTTATTTCCTTCACTATTCATCTCCGATAGCCCCGCATCATCAATAAAGTTATTGAAATCCTCCATTGTTTTCACTGAACTGGGTCTTCCACATCTGCATTCACTATCCCTACAGATAATATTAAAGTCACCTAGCATAATCCATGGGTTGAAACAAGATTAATTCCCAACAAATCTGACCATAAGCTTCTACATTCTCCATATAGGCATTTAGCATAAACACTAGTAATGAGCACTTGCTAAGATCCCACCTTTGCAAGAATGGAAATGGACTGATTATTAACACCTACCAGAAACATTTATACCCTTATCCCAAAGCAACCAGAGCTTGCCACCACTCCCTTCATTGGAAACACATCCCTCCAATCGTAGCCAATTTTGTAGTCTAATCATATGGATATTATGCTGAAAGGTTCGGCAATTGCTACTATGCTTGGCTTAAATTTCCTAACCATTTTAATAAGTCTTCTCCTAGAGGTATCGAGACTCTTAAATTCCAGTATAGGATTGGATTCATCATAATTGCATCCTGAGAGGCCTGCTTTTGGCCCTGGAAGAGCTTCGAATTTTAGACACCATTTCCCTCATAATAACATGATGATCTTCATCAGTATCCAAGAGGATTTCTTTATGTCTTTGTAAATGCTTTAGGACTGTTTCCATCTTTGGCTCTGATTGGGACCCTAGGTCTTCAAGGGCGAAAGCCTCATGCTCAAAAGACACTACCCTCAAACCAATCTCAGCCAAAAGTACTTCCTATGTTCTCTCTGCCATTCTCTCTTCAAGAGTCACATTCCTATTAATTTGAGGAGCATCCAAGTGTTCCTCATAATGGTCTCTATGTTATACTTTTCCTATACCTCCCAAAACACTCCAACATCACTCTGAATCTCTCCTTCCTCCATGTCCTCCACTGGCACAGCAATTTCCTTACTAGCAACTTCTCCATTTGTCAACATTAAGATCTGCTGGTTACTTTCCCTCAAATTGCAAGTATTCTCTACCTTAACATTAAGTACAAGTGTAGGAGTTACCTATGGTTCTTCCACAATTTGTGTTGCCTTTACCTCCATGTTTTTTGGAACCCATTGCTTCTTTGGTTTTTCCCCTTCAGCATTTTTCTTGCAAGTGAAGACATTGTGGCTCTACATTTGACAGTTGCAGCAATATGCATGTAGTATTTCATAAGAGATTTCTTGGAATCGACTTCCTTCTTTTCTGGGTACTCCAATCCGGAAACCTTTAATAGGAATAGAGGCTGCATCCATCTCAATACACACATGTGCACCATCCGTTCTGGTAGCACAACATGTAGCGTTATCTCGCCTAATGAATCGACCTATCAGCTATGTTTGATTTCGTAGGAAAGCTTCATGATAGTAGTTTGAGGGCAAACCTAGAAGACCAATCCAGACTGGAACCAAAGATGGTTCGTGCTCCTCGTTAAACATGGTAGACCATTGAAAAACACGATAAGGGACACCCTCCACATCACAAGCTTCACGAGAGAAAGCCTTCAAGAAATCCTCCTCATTTGAAAACCTAAGGAACACATTCCGTGGTTTCCACATGCTAGAGACCATGGGTTGGGATTGAAGTCTCCAACAGCCCCGAACAAAAGCTCGTATCATGTCCAACGATGGCCTTTGGCGAAGGAACTTCAGCACAAGAGAGTATCTAAATGGCAAAGCAGAGCTGAGTATTTCTTCCTTAGAGAAACTAACATACATTTCGCCCTCCAAGACCTTAGGCGGTCTCAAAGGAACATCAACTTCTGGGAGAGCCGTCGGCGTTTGACGAACCATATCCACAAAGGATCATGGCCAAGCAGGCGGGGTCAGATTGCCTTGTACGGGCCAGGTGGCGGCCATCAGTGATGCTGAGCCAAGGCCCTAGCAGAGCGTAAAACAATCGTCGTTTTGTACAAACAAAAGTATACGATCCGTTAGATTTATTTTACAATAAAAATAACTTTGTAATATGATGAATCACATTAAGTCTCATCAGTTTGTGGAGTTACTTTTGTGTAATTGGCTAAAGTATTTATTTATATATATATTTCATTTGATCAGCAATATATATTTGTTTGAGATTAAGATACTGTAACGTACAATGCATGCAATTTTTATAATTGAATCCCCGTACGTATATTGTACGTGCCTGCATCGAGCAGGACTTCAAGCTACTTAATTAATATTGTTTATTATAATATGCATGGATAAACATGATGACAAATACTAGGGCAAACATTGATCCCAAGCAAACTAGTGTTGCCTTATTATGCAATCGATAGCTATAAATTAAGTAGGGGAAACCGACATTTCTCGCCAGCCGGTTTGGATTGAAATGAGTTGAGATGATCTCAACTCATCTCACTATTATTCATAAATTTTAATTCACAAATTTCATTACTATTCACAAACTATCTCAACCAATCTCATCTTATCTCTCAATCCAAACGAGGCTGCATCATCAAGCCATTCATCGTCATCCCTCCGTCGATGCAAATAGTCTAGCTGGTGATAAAAGACACCGCAGGAAGGCAAAGAAATGCCACGAATGAAGACACCTCTTTTGGCTCTCCAACTCTTCCCATTGGCATTTGGGAGATGATAGCCTTGAACATGTTTTTATTAGTAAGATACCACAATGCTAGCAGCAAAAGGAAAAAAAAAAAATCTATAGTGAAATATATATAATTAATTCTTAGAATTCTTACATTTAATAACTAATTCAAACATGTTAATAATATAATACAAATAACTAAATCTATATCTTCCCTTCAGCTTAAACTTTTGAAACAATTAATGGTGATTTTATATGGTATTAGAGAAGTATCTGAGTTTGAATCATAACTTTACAATCTATCCCATCAATTTAAATTTATGGAACAAGTAGTAATTTATCAAAATAGAACTTAAATAAGGATGAGAAATAACAATATAGAACTTGATTAATTAAGGATGAGAAATAACAATATAGAACTTGATTAATTAAGGATGAGAAATGAAAGTTGAGATGTTGGTAAGTAATTACAGGTTCAGCAAGGGGAGTCGTGGTGAACCAAGGTGCAACACAATTAGTCTTTATATTATCTTTTGCTCACTCGCATGCAAGATTTCTTGTTAGCTCATTCATTGCCCCTGCATACAATTATAGAATTAGTTGAATATATAATTATTGTTAATAATATTGCTCTAATCGTGATATCTACTACGAGTTCTTCTAATTGCAACTTATAGTATTAGAAGTATACCTTTGGTGGCGCCAAATATGGATCCAACGTTAACTAATATGACGCCACAGACTGAAGAAAGAAACACAATGCTTCCTGCTGATGAAGCTTAAGGAAGAGGATGTGAAAGTTGGCTCAAGTGATAAGCTGATTCGAAATTTGTGGCCATTATCAGCAAGAAATCATCGGCTTTGTACTCCGTTGTCGGTTTCATTTTTTTTGTTCCAACATCGTTAATCTTGATATATACATCATGGCAACTCTTATTTAAGATACTTTGATTTGAAAGATAAATTTTAAAATTTGAATCTTACTAATCAAATCTTATAATTTAAATGACGTGTATGGTATGTTTTACAGACAAATTTAAAAATATAATAAATTTTTATATAATATAGTTATCTCCAACAAAGAATTTAAGAGGGATGACTTACAAGGATATTGAGTTTGCCATCAAAGAGTGATGTGACAGTGGTAATTAGCTTCTGTCGTTCAGATGGAAAAGTTACATCGCATACTGAAACAGTGACTCGAAAACCCTTTTTCTCCCACTCGTGCATGCATTCATTAAGCTCAGCTTCATTTCGAGAGCATGTATGTACAGCCACACCAAAACATGCAAGTTCCTCCACAATAGCATGCCTGACCATGATCACAATTAATGAACTTTTGATCGATTTATTTGGAATTAAGGAAAACAATTATCAACTCCAATCCCCTTATCAAGGAGCTAGACATACCGAACTCACTCATTTAAAAGGAAGATTGAAGTTACCAATGTTAGATGCCTTAATATATATTAATTCCCTGTTGCACCAATTTTAAAACTAACTCTTTTGTTCGAGGAGAGAGACATAATTAATATACTCAATTTCTTAATTAAAATATTGAAGCATGATGATCATGCTCAACATCAGGCTAAGCCCCTTGACATGAAGGTCCAGCCACCAAGTGTTGCACAACAGCCACTCAAGGATGCACAATGCAACAGAGATCATTCCTCACCCAAGGACCACTCTATTTTGGTTTGTTGTTGTAAATGAATTTTTGTTATAGTGTCCTTATTAGCATTTCTTGTAAGTTTTTTTTTTAGTGTAGTGGACAATACAGTTGAGTGCTAGGTAGTAGACTACACATTCCTTTTCTTTTTGCCAGCTATTCTAGCAGTGACACAGTGCTATATATATGTACAAAGGATAACACTTGTAGAGAAATTATTCTTTTATGAATGAGAAGAAAGTTTTGTCTCATATCCTTTTGTCTTTTATTTTTCTTTGAAATTCTTACATGGTATCACAGCCAGGTTCTAAATAAAGAACTTTTCCATGGCCGTCGAGTCCTCAAAACTATTTATGTTTCTTGATTTCACCAATGTAGTCAATCCTTATAGACTTGACCATGGTGACAACCCATCCATCCCTCTAGTGTCTGATCTTCTAACCACAGACAACTACACAACTTGGTCAAGAGCTATGTATATAGCACTATGAGCCAAGAACAAACTTGGCTTTATCAATGGGTCATTACTCAAACCCAAGGACCTTACTGACCCCCCTCTTGATGCTTGGGAAAGATGCAATGACCTAGTTGTATCCTGGATACAAAACTCTATTAGCCAAAACCTAAAGTCAAGCATTGCTTTAGTTGATAATGCCAAATAGATTTGGGAAGAGTTGAAAGACAGGTTTACCCATCAAAATGGACCAAGGGTATTTCAGCTCAAGAAAGCCTTAGCTTCCCTACAACAAGACCAAGATTTTGTAAGTGATTATTATGGCAAGTTAAAGTCCTTTTAGGATGAACTAACAATTTATAAACCCATATGTGACTGCACATGTGGGAAACTCAGTATTCTTCTAGATAGGTACCAACATGATTGTGTTGTCCAGTTTTTGATGGGCTTCAATGACTCCTATAATAACACCCAAGACCAAATAATGATTTTAGACCCTTTACCTGCCATGAACAAGGTCATATCCATTATCCAGTAGCAAGAGAGGCAACACATTGTCCTTTCTGGCATGCCTTCTCCTGAATCAATGGCTATGGCCATTAAGAAAGGATATCCACCTTTTAAACCTACCACAAGGCCATCTTTTCCACAAAAACGTGAGAGACCTTACTGCACTCACTATCATATTCAAGGCCATCTCTTGGAAAATTGCTTCAAAGTAGGTAATGCACAAGCTTCAGTTTGTAGTCATTGCAACCTGTTAGGGCACATGGTTGACAAGTGCTACAAATTGCATGGATACCCACTTGGACATAAACTCCACAATACAGGCAAACCAATGGGTTTCTCTACTACTATGTCATCACTGGAGCAGGAAGACAACACTAAGGAAAATATGTCTTTCACCAAGGATCAATATCAACAACTCATATCATTGCTGCATTTGAGGGAGGCTACTATTACTAACTACTTAGCCAATCAGGTTCAGATAGATTTCAACTCCCCATGAACCATGTCTAGTATGCATTTCTGCTTAACCTCATCTTCTCAGAAACCATCTGATTTCTCATCTTGGATAGTTGATCACATGATCTGTATCACCTCATTTTTCACTTCCATTACATCACAGGTTTCCTATGCGGTTAAACTCCTAAATGGCCACATAGCTCCTGTCACCCACATTGGTACAGTTAAAATCATAAGCACACTAACCTTGAACAATGTTCTTTGTGTGCCTTCTTTTAGCTTCAATCTAATTTTTACTAAACAGCTAGCTAACTTCATTTCTTGCTGTTTTATCTTCTTCTCCAACGCCTGTTATATTCAAGACCTTTTGTCAGGGACTACGATTGGCATAGGTGAACTGAGGAATGGCTTGTATCACCTTCTAGTGACTGAAGTGCCCCCCACAGCCTTACTTGAACAATTTTCTATTTCCCTAAAGAAGAACATGCCTACTGTAGCTTCTTTTAGTAGTAGTATTGATGATGTATCCAACCTTTGGCACTATAGAATGGGCCATACACCCTTCTCAGTTTTAAAATTAATTTCATATGACTTTGTTAAGGTTCATTTGCCTACTGTTTCTGACATTCCTTGTTGCATATGTCCCATTGCTAAACAACACAAGTTGCCTTCCCATCAGTACACATAAAAGCAAACACATTTTTGAACTTGTACATTGTGACATATGGGGCCCAAACCTTGTTGAGTCCTATGATGGATCTAAGTATTTCTTGACTATTGTGGATGACTTCTCGAGAAGCACTTGGATTTATCTTCTCAAAAACAAGTCTGACACTAGAGCTTGCATTGAGTCTTTTTCCAACCTTGTAGAGACACAATTTGACTCTAAAATTAGAATAGTGAGAAGTGATAATGGATTGGAATTTCAAATGAAATATTTTTATAACAAAAAAGGCATTATGCGTCATAGAACTTGTGTTGAGACCCTCAACAAAATGGAATTGTTGAGAGGAAGCATCAACATAGCTCAAGCATTAAAACTCCAGTCCAATCTCCCTATCAAATATTGGAGTGACTGTATCTTGACTATAGCCCATATAATTAATAGAATTCCTAGCCCTTCCTCGTCTAACAAGACTCCTTTTGAGCTCCTATTCAAGACTCCACCCACTTACTCACATATGAGGACCCTAGGCTGCTTTTCTTTTGCTGTCACCTTATCTCAAGGTAGGAAGAAACTTGACCATCGTGGAAGAAAATGCATTTTTCTTGGTTACCACTTCGGGGTTAAAGGCTACAAACTTTTAGATTTGGATACCAAGACAGTTTTCATTTCTAGAGATGTGATTTTTCATGAGCACATCTTCCCTTTCCAACATTCAAAACTTGAGGCTTCACCTCCTTTAATAGATTTTGGTAACACACTGACAAATGATGATAACTCCTACCCTCTACCACACATCCCCACTGATCCAATCATTGTTTTCTCTCCCTTGGAAGAGTCTGAAATTTCTCCTTCTCCACCAACTTCTCTTGCCTCACCTCATCCTCATACCTCTCCACATATTCTTGATGACTTATCACAATCCAATGAAACTTGTTTGAGAAGGTCAACCAGAACTAGGAAGGCACCTCAATACCTGGAAGACTTCCATTGCCAGCAAGCCTCCTCATTGCAACATGTTTGATCTTAGTCCAAAACTTCAGGTACCTCTTTCCCTTTATCCAGTTCACTCTCTTACCGCAACTTGTCACCTGCATTTTCTTCATTTTCTGTCACTATTTCATCACACCATGATCCACACACCTACAATGAGGTTGTTAAGGATCATGGCTGGTGTAAAGCAATGGAGGCTGAACTTGAGTCACTAGAACTAAATAACATATGGAAGGTCACTGATTTACCACCTGGGAAAACAGCCATTGATTGCAAATATGTTTGCAAGACAAAGTAAAGATCAGATGGAACTATTGAAAGAAAAAAGGCTAGATTAGTTGGTAAAGGATTCACACAGCAAGAGGGAATCAATTACCATGAAACATTCTCACTTTGGCTAAGATGGTGATAGTTAGAACTCTCTTAGCTTTGGTAGCTATAAAAGGGTGGCATCTCCATCAATTTGATGTGAATAATGCTTTCCTTCATGGAGAGCTTAATGAGGAAATCTACATGAAGAAACCTCCTGGTTATGACAAAGGGATACCTAATCAAGTTTGTAAACTGCTTCAAAGTTTTCCGCCTCACTTATTCATTTTGGTTTTGTTCAATCAAAATCTGATTATAGCTTATTTACATGGACTGATGGTAGTTGATTTACTAGTTTGTTGGTCTATGTTGATGACATAGTTGTGGCAACCAATTCCTTGAAGCCCATTGCTGCTCTTAAGACCTTTTTGAGCCAACAATTCATGATAAAAGACCTAGGCACTCTCAGGTACTTCCTTGGAATTGAGGTAGCTCGATCTCCTCATGGCATACATCTTTGCCAAAGAAAGTATACCTTGGATATCCTAGCTGATTCAGGGACACTGGGATCCAAACCACTCAAGCTGCCTATGGATCAAAATCACAAACTCAATAAGAATTTTGGAACTTTGTTGACTAACCTAGCATTTACAGGAGATTAATTGGTCGACTCTTGTACTTAACTATCACTAGACCAAACATTAGTTACCCTGTCCAAATTTTAAGTCAGTTCATGGTAGATCCAACCACCTTTCATCTTGCAGCAGCACATAAGGTGCTTAGATATTTGAAAGGGGCACTTGGTCAAGGGATATTCCTATTAGCTTCATCACCTATCCAACTGAAGGGGTTTTGTGACTCATATTGGACTTCATGCCTAGGCACAAGAAGGTCAATAACAGGTTATTGCTTATTTTTGGGGAATTCACTAATTTCTTGGAAATCAAAGAAGCAACCAGTTGTGTCTAGAGCATCTTCAGAAGTAAAATATAGAGCAATGGCCTCTGCCACTAGTGAATTCACATGGCTTCAACAATTGCTTGCTGATCTCCTCATTGATCATTCACAGGCTGCTGTTCTTTTTTGTGATAACCAAGCTACACTACACATAGCAACCAACCCAGTCTTCTATGAAAGGAACAAACATATTGAAATTGACTGACATCTAATCAGGGACAAAATTCAAGAAGGCAACATAAGAAAAGCTCATGTCAGCACCATCTCTTAACTGGCAGACATATTTACCAAAGCACTCCCCTCTTACCTGCTCCAATCTCATGCTCTCCAAGATAGGAATAGCCAACATCTATTCTCCATCTTGTAGGGGTATTGAAGCATGATGATCATGCTCAACATCAGGCTGAGCCCCTTGACACTGCTGTGCAACCACCAAGTGTTGCACAGCAGCCACTCGAGGATGCACAATTTAGCATAGATCATTCCTCACCAAAGGACCACTCTCTTTTGGTTTGTTGTTTGTAAATGAATTTCAGTTATAGTGTCCTTATTAGCATTTCCTGTAAGTTTGTTTTTTAGTTTAGTGGACAGTACAGTTGAGTGCTAGGTAGCAGACTGCACATTCCTTTTCTTTCTGCCAGCTATTCTAGCAGTTACACTTGTAGAGAGATTATTCTTTTATGAATGAGAAGAAAGTTTTGTCTCAATTCCTTTTGTCTTTTATTTTTCTCGGAAACTCTTACATAAAAGGAAGACATGATCTAATATTGGAGCAATTTTCTTATGAGGCTTAATTTATTGTGGAGTTTATATGAGGTCCCGATGCATAAACGCACAACGACACACGTATACTGGATAGGCGTACTGTTTTGTGTGATCTGTATTTAGAGAAATGTTGACATGACACGCATTACAAGATATACATATAATAAAAAGAAATATATCGTAAAAACTATTATCTATCTTGAGATATTAACAACTATAAAACATGATAAAAGAAATGAAAAATGATTTGTGCATGCAAGTCTAGTAAACAAGAGGGGGCATTGGTATTAGATTATGCAAATCCAAAAGAAATGAGTTCGGATAACAGAGCTCAAAAAAAAAAAAAAAAACTGCATTGGATTATGTAAATACAAAAGAAAATAACTTCTAGCTACAGTAAATTAGTGTTGTGGGTCATATTTGGATTTCACTGTAGCTAGACCAAATAGAATAAAAAATAGTTTCTCTATACCGATTCTCCCTCTCTCCCGTTTGTTTCTCCCTCTCGATCTTTTATATTACTTCATTAGTTTTCTGGGGGTTGACATTGCTTAAAATTCAGGGTTGGCATTCATGTCGAGCCATGAACGTGCCGCACTATTAATCACCACTGTGTATTTCGTATATTGTGCTTGGGCATATGTTGGATGGCTTGGTTTGCTTATCGGTTTGAATTTCTCTTTTATTTCGAGTACTGATGTTTTGATATACTTCGTAAAGAATAATATGGATCGACATAGGTCCCTTGAACAAGCAGCTGGGATGGAAGGTCTGCCAGGCTTCTTTAACGTTAGTACAGACCATGCCTTAACCTCAGAAACTGACCCAGGGTTATCAACTGACCGTAGTCCAGGAGTACAAAACATAAATATTTCCATGTAGCTATAATTTAGAAAAAAAAAAAATTTGAAAAAAAATATTAAATTTATAATATTTTATTTTTATTTTAATAAATAGATAGATAATCCAATGTGGGAATAATTTTGAGTAGAATAACCAAATACAAAATCATATCATATTATCAAATTTTACATTTGCATTTACATGATACAATGCTATCTAAGCCTAACTGTTATAAAAATTAAAATCCATAAGATGGGTTTTACTTTTAATGGTAAGTTTCACTCTTTTTTATAATAGTCTTGTACTAGGCTTGCACCTAAATACTTTTATTTAACATTACTTTAAAGAAAGAGTAAGAGCGTGTTTGGAGACCTAGAATATCTTAATATATTTATGAATAGTAGTGAAATAATTTAACTTAAGATATTTTATTAGGATTTGGAAAATGAGAGAAAAAAATAAATAAAAATATTAGAAAATAAAAAAAATTGTTTGAGCATAGTTTTTTAATATAATATTTGTTTTAGCATTTGGAAATTAGTATTACTTTTTGTATTTTGTTTGGGAGTTTGAAAAAATTAAAAATTTGAAATTGAAAGTGTTTTTTGTTTGGGTGATGTTGGAAAAGGAAATATCTAAAAATATCTGAAAATACTTGATATAAATATATTTAAAAAGTAGGCATAATGAATTATAGAAAAAATCATTTTAAATCTAAAATCGTTATTTTAAATCTAACGGATGATTTTTAAATTGAGTCAAGTATTTTAAAATCTTCCAAATATTTTAAAATCTCAAAATTATTTTAAATGGAGTATTTTTAGTGTTATTAAAGAAATTCTAATTTTCAAGTAAGCCTCTTTATATTTTGGAGTCCCAAAAATAATATAGTTTTAAAAATTCATTTTATTTAAATGATTCTATTTTTTAGGAATATTATTTAATATTCATCAATTTATTTGATGTTAAAAACTCTCCTTATTTAGATGACTCTATTCTCCTAAGAAGTATTTATTAAAACTCATCATTTTATTTTATGATGAAGAATATTATATTTGGATCAAGAATAAAAAGTTTGGTTTTAAAATTTAGTATATTTCCCTTCCTTCTTTATTTTCTCTATATCTTCCTCTCTTATTTCTCCATGTATTATTTTCACCCTTAGATTAAAAGTGGGACACATGTAGGGCTACGATCGGATTGCCCCACCTGCGCTGTCCCCTCTTGTGACCCCCCAGCAAGCCTCCATGCAAGCCAGTGTCGCAGCCGTCACACCTCATCGACGATTAACCCCTCCTCCCTCTTGGCTTCACCTTCAGATCCTCTCTCTCTCTCTCTCGACATCTCCCTACCGATCTCTTCCTTCTCTCCCTCGGGTTTCCTTCATCGCCCCCTGCCCCTACAGTCCACAACACCTCAATTGCCACATCTCTCTCTCCCTCTGCTTCTCTCTCCCGATTCCCTCTTCCCCCTCACGGTTTCCCTTCTCCTCACGCCGCCAACCTAATGTCTCTATCTTCAAACCCTATTTTTTCCTTCTTTTCCTTCTCTCTATTTCATGAATCCTTTGAGCACGATTTTTTTTAAGATCTAAGTATATATTACATATTGTGTTTGGTTTGGTACGTTTCATGTATATGTGCATTAATCCCCTGATTTTGAATCAAAGGTAAGCCATAATATGCATATGAGTTATTTCTTTCTGGTGGCTTGCGCTAGTGGTAGCTAGTGGCTGACGGCGGTTCCATAACCAAGAGAAGGGCGGATCTGGGCTTACACGGTGGCTGTTGGCTGAGACGTCCATGTCAAAGGGTTGTGCATGGCTTGGGGTGCTATCTTTTTCCTTGCTTAGAACAAAGGCTGCATTGGTTGTGTGTGGATGCGTGGGGCTATGTTTCGGACGGTGTGGAGGTGGTGGTTAAGTCTGGGTAGGGAGGTTTCGTGCGGTTGACGTATATGGGATTGGGCTTCCATGATGAAGAGGATTTACAACTGGCGTTGGACGGCGGCTTGGTGGTTTACAGTTGAAGAAGCAAAGTGGCTATGGCATTACAGTTCCTGCAAGGGTGGTGGTGGTGCACGCATGGTGACAGACAATGGTTGGCAAGTATTGTAAAAAAACAATAAACACAATCGGCAAAAGGAATGAAAAAGACAAAAGAAATAGAAATTTCGTGAGAAAAGAAGCGCAAAACTTGAAAAAAATTAGCGAACGAAAAGTTACTGTTCATCCGTGATAGCCACTTATTTAACCAGGGTGGATATAATGGTATTGTATATATAAATCTGAAAAAAATCTTCACCACTTCCTACTTTTCATCTATATTCCACATTCTACTTTTTTTTTTTAATTTTTTTAAAAGTTTTTTTATTAAATATTTTTATATGAATAGTGAATAAAAAATTTGAAATAGTTTAAAAAAAATAAATTAAAAAAAATATATTAAAAAATATTAAAAAATATAGAGTGTGAAGTATGAGTGAATAGTAAAAAATTGTATAGCAAAACCCATAAATCTGAACTGACATATCGTCCCGGCCCAAAGCATTCCAAATCACTATTGGGCTTGAAAAGTTTGTTGGGCTTGTAACAGATTACTACTAGTACAATATGAAAAAAGAAAATGAGATTCTCTTTTCGCGTCTTATTTGTTAGTTACTTTATTAGGTTATTTGTTTTATACTTTATATGATAAGGCCACTGTTTTAATGTGATTGCAAGAGAGTTATATATTTGAAAGTTATACAAATTATTACTTTTTTTTATAATAATAGATTTACTTTACAATAATAGTAACTTTGCAATATGACGAATCACATTTATAAGCCATATCAATTTATGCGATTACTTTTGTGTAATCCATTTGTGGTTAAAGTATTTAAATATATATATATTTCATTTCTTTCATCAATATATATTAATTTGAGATTAAGATATTATAACCGCATACAATGCACGCAAATTTTATAATTGAATCCCTGTAGTTATAGTGTATGTGCATGCATCGAGCAGGACTACAAGCT
The DNA here is from genome assembly GCA_003123785.1 of Pterocarya stenoptera. NCBI lineage: Eukaryota > Viridiplantae > Streptophyta > Magnoliopsida > Fagales > Juglandaceae > Pterocarya > Pterocarya stenoptera. The sequence goes on along the minus strand of QEOT01000914.1, from coordinate 893 downwards.
AATTAAATAATATTAATGTTTATTACAACATGATGCATGGATAAATTAACATGATGACAAAAACTAGGGCACACAGAGATCGCAATCAAACTTAGTGTTTCCTTATTATGCAATCGCTATAAATTAAGTAGGGGAAACCGACATTTCTTTGCGCAATAAAATCTTGAACCCATATATCATGTATCCATGCTTATCATGTGGACATCATGAAGCCATTCACCGTCATCCCTCCGTCGACGCAAATAGTCTGGCCGTTGATGAAAGAGGCCGCAGGAAGGCAAAGAAACGCCACCAATGAAGACACCTCTTTTGGCTCTCCAACTCTTCCCATTGGCGTTCGAGAGATGATAGCCTTGAGATAGTTTTCATCAGTAAGAAACTACAATGCAAGCAGCAAAAGAAAAAAAAAAAATCTATAGTGAGATATATATATAATTAATTCTTAGAATTCTTACATTTAACTACTAATTAAAACATGTTAATAATATAACACAAATAATTAAATCTATATCTTTCCATCAGTTTATGTTTTTTAAACAATTAGTGGTGATTTTATATAGTATTAGAAAAGGTTCAGAATTCGAACCATGACTCTACATTCTATCCCATCAGTTTAGATTTATAGAACAAGTAGTAATTTATCAAAATAGAACTTAATTAAGGATGCGAAATAACAATATAGAACTTAATTAATTAAGGATGAGAAATGAAAGTTGAGACGTTGGTAAGTAATTACAGGTTCAGCAAGGGGAGTCGTGATGAACCAAGGTGCAACACAATTAGTCCTGATATTATCTTTTGCCCACTCGCATGCAAGACTTTTTGTTAGCTGATTTATTGCCCCTGCATACAATAATAGAATTAGTTTATTAATATATAATTGTTGCTAATAA
>QEOT01000913.1:153183-192546 GCA_003123785.1 Pterocarya stenoptera | reverse complement strand
GCGATCCACTTGGTATGACTCAAGCAAGAGCCCAACATTCAACATGGACTTGAATGATGAAGATCCAGTTTTGATTCATTTGATACAGGCTGTGGAAGACATGACATAGACTATTTGGGCCTATTGTTATTGATGGCTTTTAATTTATTAAATGATTTATTTTATTAGTTTAGAATAAGTGGGCTTGAGGATGTTTGGCCACATATTTCTTATTTCTTTCAAACTAGGGTTTTGGGAAGGCATTGTATTTTGGCCAATGGCTTATTTGGAAAGTTATATATTAGAACCTAGGGTTTAAAGAGTGGTACTGTAGCTATAACTGTAGCGTGGTACTGTAGTGAAACAGTAGAAGCCGCGGCACCATTCATCGAAAGGGTATTTTCAGAAGCGAGGCTCGTCCTCAGTTGTCTCCTCATCAGCTCCCTGGGCACCACTTTTGGATATGCAGTCTCCAAACGTGTGATGTCGAAAAAATCGACAAGTATGTCTGTCGAGAACGAAAATGAAATACCTCGTATGCTGATAATATATCTACCATCAGCATCTAGACTGGAGGTACCAAGTCCTTTATAAAAGTCGATGAAGAGATCAATATAAGCTATGAACTTGAACGCCTTGTCTTGTGGTCTAGAATCGGTGACCAACCACACTTCACGAATATCGATGTCAAGGACCAGCCCTCGAAAAGACGATCTTGAAAATCGTCGATCTTTATCTGACTCTCTAATAAGACTTTAAGGCTAATAATGTATCGACCGTACTAGTAGAATTCGGTCTCCAAGTCTGGCATGTTTTGATCTTCCCCTAAAAGACATTCTAATCTAAAATTTAAATAAAAAAATATTAGTCACAAAATATAATATATAAAACAATCATAAAATTATGTAATTAATGAAACAATTAAAGCCTCATGTAGTCAATTTCTTGGGTTTAATCGTTCTAACAAGATATCTTATGTTCAAATTAATGAAGTGTTCGAAACTGTTCGAATGCTAAAAAGTAAGTTTAAATGGTTTCATATGTTAGCAGTTGAACTGTATAGACACCATTCTCAAGAATGACATTTGGGTTCACACCGTTCAAACGGTATAAAAACGTTTGAACGGTAACTGGATCGAACATTTTTACCGTTCAACTGCTAAAACGTTGAATGGTAAAAAACGTTGAATGGTATAAAAACGTTCAACGATATAAAAACGTTCAAACGGTAACTGGATCGAGCTCAGCAATGACTGAGTCGACTCAATGGCCATTAAATCCATTCCTTTTATTTCAACAAAATAACACTCACACAAGGCCGAAATGTCCATAGAAACATTTTGGCCTTGTGTTTTGTAGCTCTAGAGAACTAAATCTAAAGTTTTATATAAATTCTAAATAATAATAGAAAATAACAATAAAACTACAAAAATAGGAAATAAAAAAGGTACCTCTTGAACGATGGTACAGTCGACGGTGACGGTGATACGTTAGTGATACGGCATCAATACGACTATTGTTCGAATGTTTTTTTTTTTGAACGAAAATGAGTCGTTCGTGATTCTGCCTCCTTTTATAGTGCAATACCGTTCGAACGATGTCTAGTATCGTTCGATTGTTTTCCCTTTCGAATTCGTGGTCAAACGCTCTAAGTACTATTCGAACATTTACGCACTTTATTATTATATATTAATATATAGGATACTAGTTTTTAATTATACTATAGTAATATCAGATAATAGTGCATATATTGAATGTTACAAATAGTTATATAGTGACTATATATATAATACTCATACTATAATAGCTATATAGTACTTATACTATATATAGTACTTACTAATATATAGTACAATATAATATACTTATACTATAGTTATATATATATTGAATGTTACTAATAGCTATATAGTAACTATATATATAATACTCATATTATAGTAGCTATATAATACTTATAGTATATAGAGTACTTTATGCTGCCTTATTATATAACTTATAATAAGTATACTTATCATAACTTATAATAGCTATACTAATACTATACTTATAATAGTTATTGTAACTTCTAACAGTAACTATAGTATAACTTATAATATTAACTATAGTAACTATAGTATAACTATGAGTACAGTTATCATAACTTATAATATTAACTATATCAGTATAGTTATCTTAACTTATAATATTACTTATTATAATACTTATATGAGTATAATTATCATAACTTATCGAAACTCATTATATAACTTATATAACTCATAGTTATTATACTTATGCTATATATTTATACTAATAGTAGTACTCTTAGTTATTATACTTATATAGTTATACTAATATATTTATACTAATACTATATTATTATATCACAATATATATAGTGAATTAATTAAACTAATTATGGATACTATAGTTGAATTAAATAATTATAATACTATAGCTCAATTAAAAGAGATAAAATGACAAATATTTCATTTTGTACTACGTTTGAATGCTTTATAAAACCGTTCGACCGCTCGTAACATGTTCGAACGGTAATTTACATAAATAACAGCATTCAAACAATGTGTAAAATTTTGGGTGCCCACCTAATAGTGGCGGATTGTCTCCCGCGAATGTCATTTTAACCGTTCGAACGCTTAGGCGAAATTTTTGCAAGAGGGAAAATTTTGGCGCTCATTGAATTTTCATGTTCAAACGTTAAAATTATTCGTTCAAACGATATACGACAACCCTGGTGACAACTTATTCCTCTGTAATAAGTGCCTAATTAATTAGAACAGTGTCGTTTCAGTATGTAGAGAACTTGTTACAACGACAAATGTCGCCGTAATAAGTTTAAAAACCCCCCCTCCCTTCAAAACCCCTCAACCTCCCACACTGCTCATTTTCTCACTTTTTCTTCTTCAACCAGCGCCAAAAACACTCGTTCTCCACAATCCTCCACTTTTTTCTCAATAATCCTTCATTCTAACCACGAAATCTATAAACATTAGGAATATATTCATTCAAGGTATGTTTTTCTCCTAGATTTCTACATAAATTAACTCATTTTCTTCATTATAATGATAATATTTGTTTAAATACCATTTCGTATGTGTTTATAGAGTTATTTCGGTTTTCATAGTTCAAGGTCTGTCCAGATTATCTTTATTATAGTTTTTAATATCGAATCTAAGCATTTGTGTATTTATCTTTATAGTGAATTGATTTTGGGATGATTGATGGCGTTTTGCGATTGTGTTTTGTTTTCTAGTTCATATTTTGGGTTGGTACCGTTCGATCGCAATATCACATTGTTCGAACGGTTCATCATGTTCGAACACGTTCAAACGTGAAACACAAAAAACAGTGCATTACTAAATTACAATTATTAGATAACACTTAATAATTAAAATACATAAAACATACAAAATAATTAAAATACATAATAATAAAGATACTTAAAATACACTTAATAATTAAAATAATCAAAATACACTTAATATTAAAATAAATAATAATTAAAATACACTTAATAATTAAAATATATACAGCATCTTCTAATGGTAGACTGTCTTCTGTTTTAATTATTTGCATATTTTCATTATATTTATATGCAGATAATATTTTTATTATTTGTTCATGTAAAAATTAATGATCCCACCAACCTTTTAATTGGTCAGTAAAACTTGTAACTATAATATGGGTTACTTGGTGATCAGTTTTTCTAACTCCTTTAGTTATATTCCCCATGAAATCTCATCTCATCTACAAACTATTTTTCTAAAAACAAAAATGATTTATCAGAAAAAATCTCTAATACATTAAAAAAATTAAGTCTTTCCAATACAACATCTACCTCAAAACAACCTCATGTTAATGTATTAAGTAAAATAGATTCCATTACTTAATAAAGATAAAACAACCTCTAATAAAATAAAACAATCAAAATACACTTAGTATTAAAATAAATAATAATTAAAATACTTAATAAAACAACCTCTAATAAAGATACTTAAAATACACTTAATATTAAAATAAATAATAATTAAAATACACTTAATAATTAAAATACTTAAAATAAACTTAATATTTAAAATACACTTAATAATTAAAATAATCAAAATACACTTATCGTATCTTGTATTGTTGTTGTATTTTAATATCATATCTTGTACTTTGCGTTGAAATAAACCTTAGACCCATTTAAGAGTTATCAATCCTATTAAACAGTTGTTTGATAACTCTTGAATTGTCCAGAGTGGACAGTTTGAGATTGTAAGATCATTCCCGCAAACTATCCAACTATATATGTTGCATCCGACATTATGATTTTGGTAGAGTCATCCTTTATTGTTCTCTACATATGCAGTTTGGATGATGGTACATCGATAAATTACTCGTAGGTGTGCAGGAACAAACGAGCATATTTAGAGAACTATGGGGAGATGCTGCCGAAATTTTGTTGGATGTGACGGATAATAGTTGGTAGGTTGGCGATTATGATCTTATGATCCTGAATGGGATAGGACCAACTACATGGTGAGAGGAAGAAATTACACAATATGTTAGATAATTGATTGTTTGTTGATGCATGTGACTGTTTACAAATAGGATATTAGACATGAATAAGAGTTGGATGCGAGTTAGAAATCGGTTAGATGAGGATTACAATGTACATGTTGAAGGTGTTAAAAAATTTTTGGAGTTCGCATCCTGTACAATTGACAGTGATGGTCATATTAGATGCCCATGCCGACAATGCAAGAATTTACGTTCTCATAAGATATAGTTGATGAGAGAGCATCCATTTGCCAAAGGTATTGACCAAGGTTATACTGATTGGGTTTTACATGGAGAACCGTATCCAATGTCATTCGAACTTTGAGATGAAGAAGAAAACATCAATGAAAATGTACATCCTGAGATTGTTGGTAATGAACCTGAATAGGATATGGAGCAAATGCTGGGTGACATTGGTGCGAGCATGTTTATGGATGAAAGTGATACGGACCCATCAAATTCAAATGATCCGAGCCATAACACTTTTATCAGCTTGTGGAATGATTCACAGCGTGAGTTATATCCAAGGTGTAGAAAGCACAGTAAGTTGTCATTTACAATTAGACTCCTTCATATAAAATCCATGTGCCAAATATCAATTAAGGCTGTCAATATGTTATTCAAGCTATTTAAAGAGGCACTTCCATCAAGCAATATTTTATCTTACAACTTCTACAAAGCAAAACAATTGAAAAGAGGACTCGAGTTTGATTACAATGTAATACATGCATGTAAGAATGATTGTGTGTTATTTTGGCGAGAGAATGAGTAGCTGAATGAGTGTCATATTTGCCATGAATAAGATGGACAAATGAGAACCAGAATGTGCCGTGGAAAGGCGTATGTCACTTTCCATTGATACCTAGATTACAACGGTTATGTATGTCACATTTAACGGCTGCGGATATGACATAGCACTCATCATCTAGAGTCAAGAATGATAATGTTTTGTCACATCCTGCAGACTCTCAAGTTTGCAAGGAATTTGATCTGGAACACCCATGATTTGCTGAAGAACCTCGCAATGTTCGACTTGAGTTAGCAACAAATGGATTTAATCCGTTTGGAAACATGAGTACTAGTCATAGTACTTGGCCAATTATACTTATGCCGTACAATCTACCACTTTGGAAGTGCATAAAAGATCTATATTTCATGATGAGTTTGCTTATTCCAGGTCCGGAATCACCTAAAAATGAAATATACATACACTTACAACCACTAATTGTAGAATTGAAATATTTATGAGAGAATAGGGTCTTAACATTTGATTCATCAATAAGCAAGTCGTTCAAGAAGCATGCTGCCGTGTTATGGACAATAAATAATTTTCTCACTTATGAAAACTTGTTAGGTTGGAGCATTAAGGAAAAAATGGGATGTCCGACTTGTAACAAACATACCCAATTTGAATGACTTATGTATAGGAGGAAACTATGCTTTATGGGTCATCGTCGATTTTTACCTGATCACCATAGATGGAGTGGAAATGGTAGGATGTTTGATGGCACTCAAGAATGGGGGCACCCTCCACCATTCTTGTCCGGTTAAGATGTGCTTGTACAATTTGTAGATGTTAGAAATAATGACTTTGGTAAAAAAACAACGGAAGAGAAAACGAAATGCGAATGAGTTGAATTGGACAAAGAAGAGTATATTTTTCGAACTCCCCTACTAGTCGACATTAAAATGGCGGCATAGTCTCTATTTTATGCATATTAAAAAATATATATGTGAGTCCGTGTTAGAAACATTGATGTCAATTGAAGGCAAAACGAAGGATAATATAAACTCACGGAAAGATCTAAAATGGTTGGGAATCAGACCTGAAATGCACTTGCAACAAAGGGGTTCATCTGTCTACATGTCAATTGGGTGGTATACATTGTCAAGGAATGAAAATGCTACATTTTGTGAGTGGTTGCTGAAAATTAAATTACTGGACGGGTATGCCTCAAATCTAACAAGTTGTATGGGAACAAATGACTGGAAAATTACTAGATTAAAAAGCCATGATTGTCATATATTTTTACAACGTATCTTGCCTGTTGGTATCCATGGGTTATTGACGAGAAATGAGCGGATTGCATTAATTGAGTTGAGTGTATTTTTTAAAGATTTATGTGCTAGAACGTTGAATGTAAAAGCTTTGGATCATATAGAACGAAAAATTGCTATAGTATTGTGTAAGTTGGAGAGTATTTACCACTGTCATTCTTCGACATCATGATTCACTTAGCTGTTCATTTGCCACGTGAGGCTCAACTTGTAGGACCAGTCCAATATAAATAGATGAATCCCATTGAACAATTTCTTGGGAAGTTGAAACGCACAGTGGAAAACAAGGCCTTCCCAAAAGGATCAATTGCAGAGATATATATTGATGATAAGTAGCATACATTCTGTTCCAAATACTTCCACGGCGTTGACGTGAGGTTTGATCGGTAGGAAAGAAACTTTGATGTTGACCAAGAAAGACAACAAAATGGGGTTTTCTGTATTTTTCCAACAAGTACATCCGCTTGATGCTCAAGTTTTGATTTGTGTAGAAGGGAGTTCTAGAAAGCTCAGTGATATGTGCTAAACAATTGCCCTGAGATAGAGAGCCACTTGAAGTAAGTTCAAATTAATTGCTAATTAATATTATAATTTACTTTAAAAAATTATACGAAGATAAATTTTTTGGTAATGTTAGTGATCATATGAACATGCTCAAAGAACTGGGAGTAAATGATATAGACCAGAGACATGAATAAGAGTTCCCAAAATGGTTCGAACAACGGATAATGAAATTAATACAGATGCGAGATTGTACTAAATTAAAATATAGATTGGATTGTTTATTTTTGAATATTTATACCTTATTTAATATGTAGGTTGTACAAATGCATACGAGTAATTCAAATGATATATCGGATGAACTGTATGCAATTGAGCGTGGCCCCTCGAGATGTGCTGCTCGATATTTTGCATATATTTCTCGAGGAAATAGGTATCACACAATTGATTCAGAACTCTATAGGAAAATACAAAATAGTGGTGTCCTTGTCGAAAGGAGTCATGATGGAGACAACGTTAATTTCGATGGAATTATCGTAGATATAATTGCAATGAGATATGTGGGGAGCTTCTGGTTTATATATTTAAGTGTGATTGGTGGGATTTAAGCAATCTTCGAAGGGGAAAAGGCCATGGTGAATATGTTTTTAGCATTAATACATCGAAAAAATTGTATGAAGATGATCATTTTATTTTGCTTTCCCAAGCATCACAAGTATTTTACTTAGATGATCCTGAGTTAGGAAATCAATGGCAAGAAGTAGAAAAGTTTTCTGCCAGAAATATATATGACGTTATCCTTGTACCAAGAAAGTCAACTCGTCTTTAACTTATTTATGGATTTGAGCCAGTATGAAATTATCACATTACATAGAGAAGATATTCAGGCAGAAATAGTTGATGCGACAATTAATCAAAATGTTGAGTCATCTGAAGTATCTACAGATGATGACAGTGAATCTATAGATGAAACTGATACAAATGATTGACAGGTTTTGTATTCACATTACACAGTATCTCGGAATTATGCCACCAAAGAGGAAGGAAGTTCGTATCTCATCTCCACCCGTTCCTAGCTCTCTGTCTGACTCACCATTAGAGACTGACTCTACGGAACAAGGTCAATAGCTAATACTTATTTTTTCAATTAAGAATAGTTGATACAAGGTAAATAACGAAATATTATTTTATAGAGATAACAGTACAATCTCGTCACAGATGAGTCACTACTAGAGGCGTGACATTGGAGAAATATCGTAAAGTGGGTAAGTGTAACGCCCGTCCTTGTGGTGGGGCTTTTTATGAACTAATTTTAGAAAAGACAAAGGAAATTACTGTTCAATTTAAAACATTTTACTTCCGTATCCAGGGTGCAAGACTCTATGTTATAAAATAAAATATGCTTTGAGAATAAAAGAGGTTTATAGCGGAAAACATTAATCTTAAAATAAAAAGGCATCTCATACAGTTAAACTCTCATGCCTAGACTTTCGTGCTCTTCTCCTTAGGCGGTGCCCGTCCTAAAGCATACTGCTCATTCAGTTCCTGTGGGGGGAAGGGCATACATAAAACTAAAATGAGATCGAATACTAAGTAAGCATTACTTCATACCGTTAAAATATAACAACATAGGTTTTCAGTCATGTATTCATCACTCCATACATACTATATGTACATGCATATATGCGTTCCTTTGGAAACATCACTAGGCAGGATTTTTCTTTAAAGAAAATGGTTTTTTTTTTCGTAAAACGTTTCTCCTGTCGGTGCCTTCATTTCTTGAAGAGTGCAATGCATTTATGTATTTCTTTCTTATCACTTTCATGGGCCGGTGTACGTTGTTACGCCCCTTATGCTAGGGTTAGCAGTTTTTTGGACTTGGATTCGCCCGTGGCCACGGGTTGGAATCCCATTCCGTCATGGTGTAGCACTGGGTGTACTACCAGATATTACTTACTCGGCATTGTAATTTGACCATTCATTCATAAGAATACCCTTTTCCATTCATATGGTCGTTACGTATTTTCATACATTCATGCTTTCAGTCTTTTCTTTCCTTTCAGTCATTTTCTTTCATTTCCTTTCAGCTCTATAAAGAGTTGGAGCTTGAGCATCATCTTTTCTTTTCATTTAACAGTTCGTTCATGAGAAAACATTGTTTGGGCGCATGGGCCCAAAAATCATCTTTCATGGCATGTCTTTTCGTGAAAAAATACATACAATAGAAACTGCTAATAGTCATCCATTCACATGCGTTCGACTAATACTTTGGTTGCGTGAAAAAGGGCTGCCAAGAAGGGCCATAAGTACTTATACTTTAAAACGCTTAGCATGCTTTTTTGTAAAACGTTTTCTTTCATTTCATAGAGCATTTTTTCAAAGGATAAACATTTCTTTTCCTTCATTTTCAAAGGAAAAGCATTTCGTTTTCGTTTTCGTATCTTTTAGAAAACTCTAGAAGGGCGTGAACATAATACTTACCTGGACTCCATGCTACTTTCATATCATGCAGTCCATTCATGCGCGTGTCAGATGACAACCTACATACATACGCATAACCTTAGCGTCATTCTCTATCTAGTACATAAGCAGCTGAACTAGAAATAGAACTACACTTTACTTGGAACACTCTCCTTTTATCCCGTACTTTTACGTGTCCTTTACTATGTTAAAACTTTTGGGGACCCATTTATGGTCACTGCCTCTTCCAACCTCAACGTTCTACTTCGAGTGCCTTTCCATTAGAGTGAACCTCATGATTCACCTTAGGATTAAGACACTAAGACCTCTGTCTTATTCTTCTTATTAAGCGCATTCCGACGCATGACTCAGACTAACTAGGTCACACATCCCAATCCTAGACAGTACACCCATCACTACCTTCATGCATCTTAACTCACTCTAAATCCTCATGCTTGTCTATACACGCCACACGACTCTAAGCCAACTCCGAGGCTTAAGTACCATGTAACTATGCTTAGGACAGATTATCCATTACATATGGTAAATCGGTCCGATACATGTGTCTAACCAGATTACACATGTACCTTACCATTCTTATCACCTAAGATCAACATGTAATCCGTCGGTCACTTGCTTGTATAGACAAGCACCATACTCTGATACCAACCTTCTCTTAACCTGTCTAGTATGATTGTTCATGCTACCCATCCCTCTTGACAATTCATCCCAACACTTAACATAACAAGACCACATTCATAACTACACCTTACGTCACGCCATATAGCTCGAGACTATTCCCAAGCTACACCGTGACCTCGTCACTTCCTCCGACATTCCGCTGTGTCACTTATACGCCAACTCCTAACTCATCACAGCACGACTTCTTGATTGACCATGTCACTTCGTGACGTTGCCCAGTCATGCTTCCGCTGCGCTACTCTGATACTATCCTGTCACTTCACATATACTTCTGGCCATAAGCAGACTACACGGCGACACTTATCACCTCAGACTATAGGCCACATCACAGGGACACTGTCCCACAGTTCTTGACACTACTCACCATGCTATGCGCTCATAAACTACACAACCATCCTTATCTTTGTGACACACCACACGGTGTACTGCTACACCTCATGGAGTACACTCCACGTATACTCCCTTCACATATGCTACGACACCTCACCACTATGACATACACGTCATATGGTGCATCACTCCACCACATAGAGTACACCCCCACGTGTACTCCCTTAACACACTCTACGTCACACAGAGTACACTCTCACCAATTCACACGTCACGTCACGTCACCATTACAACACATACATCACAACTACACTTCACAGCACAGTCCACAGCACTACACTGCACACCCCCAACTATGTCCAACACTTCACGTACACAACACATCACATTACCACGTTACACAACGAAATCCACAATACTAATAGCACAGTCCACAATCTAGTCCACCAACTAATAACGAGGGATAGAGAGTTATACCATCGACGGGGTTGACCCATGCATTGTCAGCTAACCGTCACGGTCGATAACGTTGGAAGGGTCATACATGATGGCTAACCCACGTACAGTGGTTGTTTGGGTGTTTGGATAGCTAGGTGTGGTCTTGGAATGGCTCATGGTGGCCTCATGGTGGCAGCAAGGGGCATAACATGGCGGATCTAGATGTGTACAGAGGCGGTTAGCCACGTGCAATGGCTGTTTTGGCCACTGGAGGTGGCTAGAGGTGCATATCTAGAAGGGGCTAAGCATGGAGGAGCTTGGGAGGACCTTGGTGAGGTGGTGGTGGCGTCGGTAAGATGGTGCGGAGGCGGATCTAGGGGTAGATAGGAGCCAGGGGTAGCTAGGTTAGGCCAATGGTGGTCAGAGGAGGCTCCGATGATGGTCTGGCGGCCAGGAGGCGACGGACGACGGCTGCATGGAGGAAAAGTTGTGGGGCGTGGTGAGCTTCGTGGGAGCAGACGGTGGCGAGTTAGGGGTTGAGCTTGCTGGGGAATGATGGCTGGCAGGAGGCGGCGGACGACGGCTGCATGGAGGAAAAGCTGTGGGGCGTGATGAGCTTCGTGGGAGCAGACGGTGGTGAGTTAGGGGCTGAACTTGCTGGGGGATGATGGCGGGCAGGAGGGGAAGCTGCTGTGGAGGTGGCGGTGCACGGCGGTGCAGAGCATGCAGAACCCGAATGGGTTCCACACTGCCAGCGGGGAGAGAGAGAGTGTGTGGGGAAGAGAGACTGGGGTGGGGGAAGTCGTTGGAAGGTGGTGGAGCCGTTGGTGGCAGCAGTGAAGTTGGTGGCACCGGGCTGGGTTGTGGAGCAGATCGGGTGAAAAGGAGAGAGTGTTTCCGTTGGGCTCAAGGGAGAGGGAGGAGAGAGAGAGAGAGGGAAGGGAAAAGTGAGGGAGAAAGAGAGAGGGTTGGGGTTTTAATCCAAACCCTTCGTCTTGGGGTCTACAAAAGTATCTAACTGTGAGTTTTAAATACTGATTTGAAAATGCGTAAATATTAACTTAACTAAAATCACTGAGAGAAATTAAGATAAAATATTATTTAAACTAAAATTTAATTTATAAAATAATATTCCTTTATCATTAATAAAATGATGAAATCTTCTTTAATATATTTAAGAGAATAAAACCATTAAATTAATTAAAGTTTTCAACATAATTTAAATCCCATAATATTTTAAATAACTGAAATCATTTAAGAAAATGATTTCCCACAATTATAATACTTTTGGAGCTCTTCGAAACTATTATAATTGTCTTATTTAAAATCAAGCTTAGTCAAATAACAATGGGAATATCCAATTTAAAATACTCGTGACTTTAAAACACTGAGCTAGCTTTAGAAATCGCATAAAATCTTTAACACATGCCATCGAAGTTTGGCATGCTTAACGAGGCTCGCAGTCGCTAGAGAGAAGGAGCGGACTGTTACATCCTCTCCTCCTTGTAATAAGTTAGGTCTTCAAAATTCGCTTACGTCAGAAGGAAGGAAGGAGCAGGGTGTTGCAGTAAGATTAAGGTTAACATTTCTGATGAACATACTGGAGGTGAGGGACAATAAGTAGCTTGACTTGTATTGCATGTGGGTGCTCTTACACAGACTTATGCACCTTTGGCTACAAGTTCATGGCATAAAATACCGTAAAATGTGAAAGAGCTTATAAAAAAGCGTTGTTTGGTACGTAATGTGACTCCCTCAGATTCCGCTTGGGATCGGACGAACATCCGAAGCTTCGGGACATGCAACACAAGGTTACCTGCCCCCGTTCATGACATATAAGATGCAATGTTCCTAACATGCATCTAGCATTATGGAATATTCGCAGCGGATAATTTTTTTTTTTAGCAATAATATGCACCAAACTTATAATATCCCAAATAATTAAAGTGTAATTCATTCATACTTAACAAATAAAACATCCACGATTACAGTACGGGTCTCAGTAGACTGTAATCTCAAAACATGGGAGACCAGACTCCATATTTACATTATTAAAATACACTATCAGGCAAGTACATTGAGTAACTCGCGTAACTCGACTAACGATGCCGGAATGCTATCCAAAGACCTAACTATAGAGGCTGCAAACTCCGCATTGCGTCTAGTCAACCTCCTCCAGTCTGCCAATGCTTGCTCCCTGCTCTGATCCTGACACATCGCCTACCATTCGGGGGGAATGGTAGTTGGGACTACCACAGTAAGATTTGATTACAAATCTCAGCAAGTTAATAGGAAACTTCAACCCAGGTTAATGATGCATGCATGGTAGTAAAATCATGAATGCATAATCAAAATCAATAATAACATAACATAACTTGACATAATATGGCATGAAATAATAAGCATAACGTGACTTGACAGAACATGGCATGAGCTGACATAACTTGAACTGAAACTGAAACTTAGCTTGACATGACATAACATGTACGTAAACTTAAAACACAACATGGACTAGCAACATAGCATGAACGTGAATCTGCAACATAACATGGACTTGAAACATAGTATGAACGTGAACATACATAATTTGAACATGAACTTGAAAATAACATGAACCTGAGCATAACATAACATAAACGTGAACTTGAAACATAACGTGAACGTGAACGTGAACATGACATAACATAAACGTGAACTTGAACGTGAACATAATCTGACATGAACATGAACTTGAAACATAACATAGACTTGAAACATTGCATGAATGTGACATAAACTTGAAACTTGACATTAACGTAAACTTGAACATAACATAACGTGAAATACATGAATTTGGAATCTTATTCAATAAACTTAATCATTTAACTGACCATATGGGTGCTACACGGGTCCCCTTGAGCCGGTTGTCCCTGCCGATTACCGCATCACAACATAGGTATCTATACCAGCTGTGAGTGCGTTAATATGTACTCCACAGTTGTTGTGGCCCCACGTATTCTACGTGTCACAATTGCTGTGTCTCACATAGTGTATGCTCCACAGTTGTTGTGGCCCCATGAATTGTTTGTGTCACACTTGCTGTGAACACACGTAGAATAAGGTATGGCTCCATCGGCGTTAGTGCCTAGCGCGCTCCGGTGACCAGCTAGTTAGGCCCCATTCGCAACCTATTGACTGTACTTCGTCAACCCAGGGAATTTCACACCTATTTAAACACTCCAGTGTGAACAAAGGAGTTCCACTAGGATATTACCTCATCCTAGCACTTAAGGTCGTGATTGACATGAATAACTTAACAAGACTGACGAGACAGGATGACATTAATACGAAAAGACAGAAGTCCTGACGTAGCGTAATGTGACATGAACGTAAGATGATTGACATGACATACTTTGAGACATGAGTATAATAGACAACATTTCATAACATGGCATACGTGTAACATATAATATTTTGTAACATGGCATAACATGTGACAGTAAATATTTCGTAACAAGGCATAACATGTGACAGTAAATATTACGTAATATGACACACATGTAACAGATGACATACATAATGTGACATACTTGCAACAGATAGTAACATGTGATAGAATATATTATGTAACAGATAAGTATTTCTTGACAGAATAATTCGTGTAACAGATAAATATGTAATGACATGGCATGGCATGGCATATATAACAACATAAAAACATAAACTGTAGTTTCCTTACCCATCACACATACACAGTAAACTGATAGTAAGTTAAGAGCTAACTTATCTCGATCGTTGCGTTCTATGAGAATAAATCGCGAAACACGAGGAACTGTAAGAGGGTATTCTAAAAGTTAAAAATTTAATTACTAACAATTAGAAATTTGAAAAGAGACAACTAAGATTACCATTTTACCCTCTACATGTGGGAAAATGACCAATTTACCCCTAATTTAAGGATTTCACATCCTAACTCCAAAAATTACCAAAATTTACATTCCTCATGTAAATTTTGTCCTAAACTCAAATATCAACTCAGAAAAAAAATTAAAACCAAACACAACTATTAAAACTCGACAGGTCCCAAACTTACATAGGCTATATTACCCTTGATTTGTTGCAATTCCTTCAAATTTTAAAAACTCAAGATCAAACCAAATTTTTGCAACAAATATCTTTCCATCCTAATTTTAAAACACACTTAAAATATCCATCAAGAAAAAGCTAATCATCAAGACCAAACCTTTTGTAAAAAGATCCAAACTTTTTAATAAAAGTAAACCCTTAAATCACAAATTTTAACCTTAATAAAAACATCTCCAAGAATTCCAAAAAAATCAAATCTTACTTCTAACATATTCACAACATCATCCTAAGATAAACCATACTTTAAATCATCAAACAAGAGTCATCAAAAATCACAAAACAACACTTGTAATTTTTTGGTTTTACACTTAGTCCAAAAACAGAAACTTTTCTCTAAACTAGTTTTGATAAATCTCTTGATCCATGGGTTAAAGACATGTGATCTTCCAAATAAACATCACATGGTTTAATAATGTGTCCTAAAGAAGATCCAACCATAAAACTTAAAATCACATGGCTAAAACTCAATAAAACATGAATCTAACTCAACAACATCAAATCTTAGGCCTAACCAAAATCCTCTTGCATAGAAAAATCATATCTTTGGAACTAATACTAAATATCTTCAAAATAATATCCTATCATGCAAATAAGAGACTTAGAATCATCACATAAAAATATCAAAGCCTTTGGAGTAAGATTAAACCACGAAATATTCAAACTTTCCCAAAACAGAAACTGTTTTTCCACTTCCAGTTTTCAAGTTTCTAGATCTAAGGAAATCTATCGTCAAAAGCTTTAGTCATGCAATAAAACCTCAATTAACATTCATAAACACATGCTAAAAATACTCCAGAAACGTTTCGGACCAAGATATGTCCATTAGCTTGGTCAAAAACTCCAAAACATAACATACTCTCCCGTTTCACGCCCAGAATGACCTTTCCATGTTTAAAAACACTTTTGACCAATGAAATGAGCATGGAACGAGATAAATAATATATCCACGGAAACTAGACTCAAATACGAACAACTTTTATGAAGAAGTCATCATGCGAAAATACTTAAAGGGTCGAAAAGATCCTCGCAAAATGACACACAAATCTGCCCGAGAGAGCTCTTTTGAGTTTCTCTCTAAGAACTGGATGAAGAAGTGATGAAATGAAAGGAAGGGTGCTTTGCACAAATCTAGACTTCTGTAGGGTGAAGTTATAGGCTTGAATGACCCTGATTGGAGGTGGCTATGTGACATAAAGTGGAGAATAGAGAGGGGAAAAGACTGCCTGCAGCAGCTGTGAGATATGGGGGTTGATGGGGTGGATTTCTCCTTCACATCAAGGCACTATTGGGTGCAGCCAATGGCCGTGGATGGTTTGCCATGTGGGGGAGGAAACTTATTCAAGAAGCTTTGCCAAGGTGGCCAAATTCGTGGGCCTTGGTGGGCCTCAACCAAGTGGGCTTCAATTTGGGGTTTAAAGGGGGTTTGGTTAGGGTTTGAGATGCTATCAAGCCCAAATCCAATTTTTCTTGGCCCAATCAAATTTTCAAGGTTTAAAAAGTTGGATAATGATGTCATAACAAGAATTTGAGAATTTAATAGCATATGGAAGTGATTTAATCAAGTGATTAAACACAATGCTAGAAATCTGATTAAAAAGGGTTTGGAGGCCAACTTTAGGGTTTGGAGAAACCATTTAGGGTTTCAATTTCAACCAAACTTTTGGGGTTTCAATTAGATTCCAACCATTTAGGATTTCACTAGAGTTAAAACCCTCTTTGATTTGGCACAAAATTGGTTGATCAAATGAAAAATAATAGGGTTTCACTTAAGTGGCATGATCTCACATTTTGATTCCTTCATAATCCAACTCATTGTTTCTCTATGAGCCAAGTGTATAATACTATTCACTATGCGTGGCTAAGATCTTGCCAAGTGTCTAAATAAAACTTCTCTAACCTAATTTGGACATTCCACACTGTGATTTTGAAAACACTGCACTTGGTGCGCTTATTGAGGTTACTATTCACTCCAAAAATATATATAATAAACTTAGTATTGAAAAATCCTAAATATTCATATTAACTAATAGTTTAAATCATTTACCGAAATTCAACCCCGAGGTACCCCTAAAAATAAAATCACAGTTTCAAACAGGTATTTAGTCCGAAATTATGAAAATGGGTTAATACGCCATAAAATCTTAAATAATCAACTGAGTCTAATGGCATGGACTATAATGCATTCTGACACTTCTAACTATCTCAAATAATTCAACTCATATTTCTAGCACTATAGTGAGTGATAACACTAACTATGTTTATAAACTAAAATCTGCGCGATTGGTCGATTCGTTAAAACTTATAGGGTTTTCATGAGGTTCCTAAAGTCAATAGAAATTCCACCAATGAATTTCTAGTGGGCTGTTACACGTAATATTTAAATAATAAATTTATATAGATATTATTTAATATTCTTAATGATAATATCTTTGTGTATATACTTTTTCAAGGTTTGAACTAAATTTTGGTCGGAGAGAGGAGCGTAAGACTGTCGATGAGCTGATGTGTAGTGCATTCCGCAAGTATAAGGCAAGATGTCAAAAGCATTACAAGAAGTACGAGTACAAGAAAGGTGCACACCAGCATCCTTTTCAGGATGTCTGACCTACAGATTGGGAAAAACTTTGCGACATGTTTGAGGATCCATCATGTAAGATAAATTAAATAAATTCTTTATGTGTCTTATTTATAATTTTAACTTACTAATATTTATAACTTCTATGCAGGAGCAAAATTCTATAAACAAAACAAATAAATCGAAGTTGAAGATTCATTAACATGCAAGTTCAAGGTCTTTCCATCGCCTCTCTCTGAAATTGGTAATGTACTCTTTTGTTTTTATTATTCTATATAGTTTATTTTTTGGAGGTACTAATTTTAATATTGATTTTATATTTTAACAATGTCTCTTGTAGCAAGAGTTAGACACCAATTATGATTTAACAAAATTATATGTTGCATCACATACTAATAGTAATGGAGAGTAGACTCATCTCGATACTCGTGAGAATTATGCAAGTATTATACTTTGTTTTAACTTAAATATATTTAAATTTTTGTGTCAATATTAAATTTTTTTTTATGTTGTGTGTAGGATAAAATGGTTGCCTTCTGTACTGAACCTGTATCAGATCAGAATCCATCAACAAGTGATGTTAAAATTTTTACACAAATTCTGGGTTAATGCTCAAGATATTTTAGGGGTTTGGGTCTTTGTGTAAAGTCTTCAGGCTCTTCATCAATGTCAAGTACTACTGTCATTGCGTTAGACAATGCGAATTCAAGGATCGAAAAATTGATTGCAAAACAGCGTTAGCTAGAGGCTCAATTGATGAAACAAGCAGACATGAAGATGCATATAAAACAACCAGAAGAGTTCAAGAGAGAGATGCAACTCCAAATGCAAACGCTTATGCAACAATTCAGGCCTATAAGTAATTGATTTTTTTGTTTTGCATAAATTTTAGGATTTATTAAATTCTGTACTGATAACATTATTAGTATTATTACTATTTTATTTATCTAGTTCGGACTTATTAGATTAGTTTTATTTATATTGATCAATTTGTAATATATTTTTAAAATATAAATATCTATTTTGTTTTAATTTTTTATTAAAATGAAAATACTAACCGTTTGAACGATCATCAAACGTTCGAACATATATAAATCGGATACAACTGTTAGAACATCACACGTTTGAGTTCGAACGGTCATCAGACATTGCAAACCATTCGAACACATTTGAACATGCAACTCATTTTTTCCTTTCTTTACATGTTCGAACCTGTTATTTAATTCTAAAAATTAATATAATTTATGTTTGATCATTAATTTTTTTCTTTGAACGTTTCCTCCTCTCTATTTGGTCGAACAAATTGGTATCGATTGACCACCCATGAAGTAGACTTTAGAATAGATTTATTGTTCGAAAGGTTTTTGTGGGTGTTCGAATGACTTTCTTGGACGAAATTCAATCATCCCAGAATAAAATGCAAGTTCGAACGTGATCAAATGATCCAGCAAAAATTCGTCCTAAAAGATATTTTTTAAGACAAAATTGATATTTTCGTCCCAAAATACCTTCTGGGACACTGATATTGAGACAACCTTGAGACATTTTTTTTCATTCTAAAATATACTTTGGGACAAAAACCCTATCTTTTGGGACGAAAATATTCGTCCCAAATGACCCAAACGGTTGTAGTGATATTTGGCAAGTTTTAAATAAAAGTTTTAAATATTATTTTTTAATATTATTATTGTTTTGAGATTTGAAAAAGTTGAATTGAAATTTGAAAAAGTTGAATTGTTTATTATATTTTGTGTGAAAATTTGAAAAAAATTATAATGATGAGATAAAATGAGATTTTTGTGTCTCATCCCACTTGCCAAGCTCGTCCAGATTAGGGTATGAGAGATGGAGAAGATGCATAGATGAAACGAAAAATCTTTACTTTTTGTTTATAGTACTAGTGTGTCGTTCAGTTTTGACCGTTAGGCATGCCCATTAGTACAAATTTCATTTATTTATTTATTTTTCTTCTTTTTTTTTCTTTACATTTTTTTAACATATTTAAATATTGTTTACAAAAAATACACCAATACATTAATAGTCACTTCCTTAATCAGTAAGTAAAAGAAAAAAATTATAAAAATAATTAAATGCATGAACGGTCAAAATGGGGGGAGGCAAAATGAGACAATATAATAACATTATTCTTTTATTTAAGCCATTTCTGACATTGCAAGTACTGGCCTTTTGTAACTTTGTTTTTAAACTTTGGCCCTCCTTCTTGGACCTTTTTTTTGTTTTTTAAAAAAATGACGCTGACGAGACCGTGACATCTGTCACTGCCATGTCAAAACGTAACCAGGAGTAAGTTTAGCATTTTTTTCATGTTTTATAATTAAATACATCGTATGTAACCTAATTTCTTATGCTTAATTACTTGTGCCTATATATTGAATATATTTCATAGCTATATTTTATAATTTGTATAATAGTTAATTGAAAAGATTTAATAATTTTAAATACTACTATGTAAAAAATATATATGAAATGTTGATATTTACTATAATATTATGTATATGTATCAGTAATTTATATAATCATATAATATATTGTTATTATGGATAAATATCAACTACTTACATATTAAGTATTTATAAATTTTTACAATTTTTTAATTCAATAAAAATTTAATACTTATTAGTTGTAAAAATTTCATTAAATTTATATTTATATTTTTTTATTTGTCTAAATTTTTAATTATTAAATTTTATTTAAAAAATAAACCATTCAAATTGAGTGGACTCGGCTCAGCTCCCAAGCTCAAACAAAAAAGGCTCAAAAGCATCAGCTTTTTAAAACCTCCAGCTCAGACTAGGAATTTTTTAACAAGACCATCCTAAAACCGGTTGAGTCGGCTGGATTGCAGAACATCTGTTATCAAAATTACCAGTTTTTTATATTAATATATCAATATACTATGCACCAGTATATTGATATATTTTTTTATTTTTTAAAAATATTTTAAAAAATAAAATATATAAAATAAAATATAAAATTTATACTAACAGACACGTCTCACGGTCAAACTGGCGCACACTGACATTTCAAAATACGGGACAAGGAAATGAATATCTCTTACCCGCCAAAGACAACAAATCATTTCTCTACTAATTATCAACTCTTGAATAAATTATTGTTTAGAATAAAATAACACTAAAATTGGTGCATAGTATATATATGACGTTAACATGACGACGAGGAGATAAAAATTAAAGGTAGCATTTAATTTTTAGAACTTCTCATAGCCAAATTGGTCTTGTCATTATTCTAAGACTAGATGATTCGGTCAGCTAAGGAAGGAAGCCTCCTGAAGAAATTTAAGGCCGGTGACGGCATCCGATTGCGGAAAAGAGGATGGCGGAAATAATAGAAACCAAACGCCATGGCCACCATCTTGGACGGCACCATATACAGTATCATTGCCACCACAAAACACAGCCCCACAAATATCCCGCTCGCACGCGGGTCCCTCCATGTCACCAACGCTTGCGCCCGTTCGCCTTGCGCCGCAATGTCTCCCAGCGCCCTTTGGACGCGTGCCCCAATTATGCGTAGCTTGTCGTACCTAGCACAAACGACCTCGTTCGGCCTCTTACACGGCACAGTGTCGAACTCCTCGTCGAGCTCGTCACGATCAACGGTATCAACCAACGAGATCTGCGTGTCAAAATGTGGGAGTGAATCTCGCGCACGAAACCTGTAGTTCCAACCACCAATCACGAACACGTAGAATGCCAACGTTGGGACAATTAGGTCGGGGAACCAAACCAGCATGACAAACAAGGCGTGCACGAGTATCGTAGAAATCGGATTCTTCCACAAACGTGTGTCGTTTATCCACCTCGCGATGTCGATCAAACCGGCAATCACGTTGGCGATCCTAAACCAGTTTACACGTAGCTTTCGCATGCTGAAGGCGTGTGTGTCCGCGTCGAGCATGTAAAACACGACCTCCCGCCTAAGTGGTGGTTCGGATCGGGACAAATGCGCTGCGATGATCTTCACGGTTGTGTTCCTCAACATATCTTGCTGGTCCATGCCAAGCGGCTTGATATGGTGCATCAATGGTAGCAAAGGCTGCGAGTAGACATGGACAATGTCCATCGTAGGAACCGAACGTGCAAATATTATGGCGATCTCCACCTCACCCATCTGCTTCATCCCTGAATTGTACAAAACCAGCAACGGGTACTTGCTTCTGTACACTTTACCAGTTTGCAATGTGGAGAGGCGTACTCGAACCTTGCCAATGCAAAAATCGGGACGCGTGCTTTCCTTGGAGCCTTCCTCCATTCCATGTACTGCCCAACTGTCGAAAACTCCAATTGTCAACACAGTGCATGGGTCATACACCTGCCACGTGTACTGCTCGTTCCATTTAGGATCCAAGCTGTCAAAAACGGTTCGAGTACGTACCCACTTGGAACCGTATTTGGCGACGCAGTATGCATCTGTGGAGCCTTTACCGCTTACAGTCTTCATCGGTGTCAGGTTCTTGCAACTGATGATGCCGAGCTGGACCTTACCAATTGGTAGTTTCCATAGTTGCCGAGCAGTGGGACGATAATCGCTGCAAACATGGTTGGCCTCGTCCATCACATGATAACCACCGTCAAAGCACAAGCGGAGCTGGACCCTGCCTTTGTACATCCTCTTCTCCTTGTCTGGGTCCTCGAAACTGAACCAAGTTGAGGAAATTGGTCGGTCGTCCACCCGCCTTTCGATGGCAGTGAGTGGTATTCTAACCACACCTATTGTTACCGTTGCTTTGGGCTGTCGGTTTTCCAGAGTGAGAACCAGGTGGTCATTTGATGGCTCTGCAGTGACGAACATCAAGTCTTCGTTCCAGGACAGGGTGCCGTTGCGTGAAACAGAGAGCTTGGTTTTCGAAACTTGGACTCCCAGCTGGGCTCTGACTTGGAAGCAGGATTCTTTCGACGCCATTAGGGGGAGAATATCCTGGGCATCGAGGACGGTGGCTCGAAGGTACCACAGCTTTGGGGATTGGTATACTTTGGCTTGGGAGTTAACAGTAAAAGCCATGTCCGTCTTACATGCATCCGG
This sequence comes from Pterocarya stenoptera, assembly GCA_003123785.1. NCBI lineage: Eukaryota > Viridiplantae > Streptophyta > Magnoliopsida > Fagales > Juglandaceae > Pterocarya > Pterocarya stenoptera. Next base: position 169,769 of record QEOT01000913.1, on the reverse strand, counting down.
GAATGCCTCGTCAGCTTGTGTGCCAACCCAAGTGGCAAGCATGAGGTCTCCACTGTGGGGCCCTTTTCCTTCCAATCGGTACCACTGTGTGGCCAGCGGGCTATCGGGTGGGTCTCGAAGTGGGATTTCTGTCACATCGAAGCCAACCCAACCTAAAAAAGTATCGTGTCCGTGCTTGTCGGAGTTTGGAGGCGGGTCCCAAACAGTGACTTCTAAGAGGGACGAAGAATCTGGAGCGTCGTGGCCGAAAGCAAATGTTTGGTTCCACACGAACAAATGATCAGTTTTGCGGGCGGGTTTGGATCTGGCATGGTGGCTTGAAGCCAAAATTTTCACAACCGGATTGCCATTGGTGGGGAGCGACCTCGCTTTCACCACTCGAACGAACAGATAGTGCATCTTCTCTACGAGTTCGAATGACGGCGGTTCGATTTTCATGCTTTCCGTTGGATCCAAAGCAGTAAATTTTTCCCGCTCCATCGTCATTTTTATAGGTTTTGGACAGCTGATTTTAGAGAAACTGGCTTCTGGAGCGCTATCCGGCAATTTCGGTACCGATGTTGCCATCATTCCGATCCGAGGATAGGGTTGCTTGCACTCTATAAGTGGTGGTTGGTCCGTTTGATCTTCATTCTTTTCTGTTGGCTGTGAAGGCTCAGACTCGGACACTTCTGTCGGCTTCTCCACTTGATCAGGAGCGACATTTTCAGTTGGTGGCGCAGCTTCTGGGGCGAGATTAGATGCCCCTTTAGCGTCAGCAGGTGGCTCTTCATTGGGCTTTTGAGCATCAGCCGGAGCCGTCGGCTCGGGTGGAGGAGCAGCAGATTCTTCATTACCATTAGCTTCGGACGGAGGCTTTGGTTCATTTTCCGGAGGAGCCGGCGAATCAACCGGTGGTGGTGACGGCAGCTCAGGCTTCACTTCCTCCACCGGTGGCTGAGGAGGCGGCGTCTGTGGTGGGACGACCTCATCGACGAAATATATCTTCAGCCCAATATCACCTCGAACCCAATAGAAGAAGTTCTTCTTCTCCAAAGGGAAATACATCAACGCCTCCTCGCCTTTGCTAACGAACTGCGTAGAGTTCAACCTAATCCGACCCAGGAAATTGTTCTTCCTTGTCTGTCCATGTTTCCTGTCGTGGTAAATGTCGACCTCAAGCATGTCACCGAAAACTTCCGATGGCTTACCCACGTTGAACTCGAGCAACTCGTTCCATGTCGGGTTGAGATCGCGAATTTTAGTTCGCGTACGCTTTCGCTGCCCGTAGAAGTCGATCTGGACGTACGGGCTGGACGTGCCATTGCCGTCTATCGGCAATAGATTGCGTGCTTCAACAACTTCAACTATCAATTTGCGAACCGTGGCCATATTAAGTGGAAGTGGTTTTATTTTTGGCGACACTCTCACTCACATAATTGTTTGAGAATTGATTGCATCCGATGGACACTTAGTAGGGAGAGTAAAAACTGAGGGTTTCTTATGGTTACCGAGAGCCCTTTATATAATAAGATGACAGCAAATCGTAGTGGAATTCACTGTGGCAGGGGAAGATCATAAAGAGGAAAAAGGTATGCACAGCACAAAGAGACACCAAACGAAAAAATAATAGAAATTAATAGAAATGGTGCTTTACTTGATATGCAAGCAGCTTTAAATCTACTGTGTTTTGCTGCCTTCATTGCTTGCTAAGTTAAGACTTTCTTACGCCAAAAGATTCCCTCGACTCTGCTTATTACTTTTTCCTTTGGCCGTCCCTTGCAGATTTAAACACGCAGCATACCTTTTTGATAACTTAAAGAGTGCCATCAATTAAGAGAGATGGGCATATGCATGCTTTTTCAAAGATTACTCTCTTTTGTGTCACCGGCCATGTTCTTTTCTTCACCCGAGATTGCTTTTATAATTATAGGCCAATTTGACGCAGATCATGTCGCATATCCTCTCCACCCCTTTCTCGTACTTCAACAAATCTTGGTCTGATGGGAACGGATCTGTGAGGTGCGGCGGCATATAATATAGTCACTATTTTATCAAGAGTCTTACGTTGTTTACAATTTGACATGTACCATACCAGTTATTAGTTTTCTTTAAAATTTAAAATTTAAATTTTAAATTTTAAGTTTTAAATTTTAAATTTCATAATTTTTAACGTATCAATAACTGCCACGTGAATAAATAAATTTTTTATAATTTTTTATAAAGTAGATTTAATATTTTCCATTAGAGATTTATTATAGTGAGAGAAAGAGTTCAAATACCAATATTTTCTTAACCTACTTTAACTTATATGACAAACTTTTCGTCGATATGAATACGAACACTATGTTCGGTATTAATTAAAAAAACTTATAAATAGATTTATTACTTTTTTAAATGGAAATAGAAAAATAGAAGGACTGACTAATATCAAGTTGAAGTTGGGCAGAATGATTCAGATCACTTGTGTGGATAGCACGCAGTGCATCAGATTGAAAAAGGCAAAGAAAGCCGTCATATTTAGTAGTACCTAGCTAGCCTCTACTAGGGTGGCAATACGTAACACGACCCATGAATGCAACACGAATACGACATGAAATTAATGGGTTTGAGTTTGGTATTAATGAGTTTGGATGAAAACGAGTTGACCTGTTAAGACACGATTTATAAACGAATTAAGCCGCTTAACCTGAAATCAATCTATTTTGATCCGTTTAAATTTTATTACAAAATTACAATTTTAATATTGTTGAGTTGTAATATTGATATTTCTTAGTATACTGATGTTTTTATTATTAGGACTGCAATTCTAAACCTATGCTCATATTTGTAATTGTACGGTTTGTAATATTGATTTTATTATATGTTAAAATTTTAAAAATATTGATATTTTTTATTAGTAGGTAGTCTTATTTTTTTAAGTTATTTGTAGCTACTAATAAATATATATATATGTGAAATTATGTTAATTAGGTTAAATGGGCTATGACGCATATTAGTTTAATCCATTTTATAAAACGGTCGGGTTAGGATTTGAAAATTTGACACGTTTAACCTAACGGGTCGAGTTTGGGTTGACCTATATAGTCGAGTGTTCATAACTTGAGACGATACAAACACTACCTGAAAACACGAATTGCCACCCCTACTAATGAAGTAGTATTAGAATATTTTAAAACAATTGTCTCTAAACAGACCCTACTTCATTGAAATTGTAAGATATCGAGTAAATATATGAAACTTATGAGGATTGTGGATTTACTCAAATTAGGGCAGTATTTAACGTTGGAGCATATCAACTGATTGCTTGCATAGTGGAGTAAAAGTAGTACAAATTAGGATCAAATTTACACTACAAGAGAATGCATTTTTTGGGATGACAAATTTCATCTTGAAAAATCTCATTTTCGTCCCAAAAGAGTTTTAGAGATAAAAAAATTCATCTTTATTTCATCAGAAAAGGTTCGTCTCAAAAGATTTGGAGACAAAATTTGATTTTCATCTCAAAAAATACTTTTAGGAATAAAATCTAGCCAAACTGGTCAATAGTGTTCGAACGAGAATTTTTTTTGGGATGAAATGTTTTTGTAAAAAACCCTGTTCGAATGGCACGAGTACTATTCGGACTGTCGGGTATATGTTCAATGTTATTGAAATTTGATTCGAACGACATGAATTTATTTGATCTTGTTCAAATGGAGTGAGTGTTTGAACAGTTTATTTATGTTCGAACAAACATAATTTGATTGAACACCATTGTTAAACGTTCGAATTGAAAAAATTTATTCGAATGGCTGGTTCGATATTTTTGTTCAAACGTTGTATGGTACATTCAAATGATGAAAAATGTGTTCGAACAAATTATTATTTGTTCGAATGATCAAACATGCAGTCTATTCGAACAAACAATTAATCTATTTGAACATGATTGACGGTTCTAAGTTCATTTGAATGGTTTTTGATTGGTCATTCGAACGGCAGCAAAAAAGTGTTCAAAGGGTAATAAATTAAAAGTAACCATTCGAACTGGGTATTTTACATTTGAACGGTACTCATGATATAGTAAAACTGTAAATTCAAAATAAGAAACTAATATTAAATATTGTAATTAAAACATCACAATTATTTAAATGTTGCATCAGGTTAGAATAAGTCAAAAGACATAACTAAAGAAAATAAGTTTTAGGATGGTGGTGGCATAGAGTTTTGGGGCATCATTAATTGCCATTTTCTAGGATTGAATCTCCAGCTTTTTCTGCATGTTTTGTTTAATCTAGCCTTTATATCCGCTGCTTGATCTAATTGAGTCTGCAATGAAAAATGTTCGATCTCGAGCATTGCTTCCTCTAATTCTTGAGAGTTGTTATTCAATCTTACTTGAGAAGATGATGAAGTTTAGGAATACTTCATACAACATCCTAAGCCCCTTAAATATCCAGACGTGGTCCAAGAACCTGAGAAAAGATCTGAACTTTGTTCACAGATGATTCATAAGATAGAGCCGTAGCATTTTACCAAAATGATAGCATCTTTTCCTATAAAAAAATCATTAGAGATGGTATAAATAATAAAAATATTATTAGACAATACAAATAAAAAAAACTAAACTTACATAATTTGCTTCTGATTCGCAACTGGTCCAAACGCCATCAGGATTTGTATATGATTTAGCATACAATTGAGTTAGATTATAGTTAGTAGGACTACCTTGTTCCTGCAAAAAGAAAATCTATATTATAACTTCAATGACAAATTTTGATATCTTAATATTTAACGGGGACTAGTATAACGTTACCAGTTTTCTTGATAGTCGAAAAAGATCTAGTACCTGCATAATGGTATATCGTTAAATTTGCTCTATTTGCTTTGTTAACAATATACTCTGTTGCTACAAAAAAAGAAATAACATTATTACTATATTTGTTTAATGCATCTAATATATACCATAAAGAAAGATAGTAACGAAATTATCTGATATGCGGAATCTTCAAACATATCACAAAACTTCTCCCATTCGTTTGATGGTATGTCTTGGAATGGATTTTGACAAGCCTCTGTTGCACTACTAAACTTATGATAGTGTACATGACATCTACATTTGTACCTCCGGAATGTATTGGACATCAGCTCATCAACCGTTAGTCAATCCTCTCGCTGGCTAAAATTAAGTTCAAAGTCATCCTTGAAAAAATTATAAACGATTTGTCCAAATAGAAATTAATTATAAATTAAATAACAAGTTATACTTAATTGTTTTCTAAGTAACTTATTACTAGACAACGATTTTTTATGTGATCTTTCATATCTTGGAAAACTTTAACCCATAAGGATATAGTCATCGGTGCATAGGTGCAGGTAAGGGTACCTACATAGGAAGCAAGCCAAGTTGCCGAATCTCCAGAGCCACCGATGATTATCAGGAATATGAACTTTAATTTTTTCCTCTTTCCCTTCTTTTTCTATGTAAACATCTCTAGTAGCACCTCAACCTTGCTGACGGCTTACAACAGCTATACAGTAATTAAAACACATAATATCAAAAAAAATTATTTTATTTTTACAGTATTACTTAAATGATTACATAAAATCAAGTTTTTATGTAACATACCTTGTTCTGAATCTAGTGATGTTGGCCCACAATTCGTAACAGGCGAACCAATTGGTGAGTCAATAATGGATAGAGATGACATACGAGTTGCTTTGCGTTTGGGAGGCATATATGTTTTAAACTGTAATAAATTATTATTCATAAAAATGTTATTATTTTTACAACAATGATACTTACATAGAAACAGCTATCATTCACTATTAGTTTTGCTTAACCAATCACTCTCATTCTTACTAGACACTTCAGTTGACTCATGTTCTTCTGACAAACTATCCTCAATTTCTTTTGGTTCAACATCTTCTTTAAGCAATGAAACCATATCATATTAGCTAAGATCAACAAATAAATTGTAGCTAAGATCAACCAATAAATTGATGTCTGATTCGTTTTCTTGAATGCTTCTTCATTTGTTTGACCATCAAAATTTTCATGTTGTTCATCTGCCTCTAGAATGTAATCATAAACATATCTTGGTGCAAAATTCTATACTACTTGCTGTGGGTTTCCGTACTCCAGATCATCCAAATAAAAAACTTGATTTGCATGGCAAGTGAGAATGAAAGGATCCTTTATATCATGTACGAAATGTATTGACACTCACAAAATATTCATCATTATGCACTCCCAACCTAAGATTTTAGACATGTAAACAATTAGACCATATGTTCCCCCACATACTTTAACCCAATGATATCTTTGACAACTCCGTAAAAGTCAATGTTCTCCTCCTCGTGGCTTCCTTTGACTACAACCCCACAATTTTGAGTTTTTCTATATCGTTCTCTATCAGTTGTGTGAAATATATATCCATGCATCAAACATGCTTAGTATTGAATGGCCCGCCTAGACGAACCACGTGCCAAAGCATACAATTCACTTGACATTTCTTCTGAATTATCACCATATTTCGATACAACCTACATCAATAAATTTTATTCCAATTATATCAGTGCTAGAGAGGAAAAAAATCTATTTTAGTGGTATGAAATTCGTAGTTAGTAGGATATTATTTACTAATACCATATGTTCAAACCATGAGGCGAAATATTCTTCATGCTTCTTTTCTACGTCAGTTATACCATCCATTCGAACTAATTGAATATGTTCGCTGCACATGTTCAATTTAACAATTAATTCATATCAGTTATATTATATTCCAGGACTTTTAATTTATTTTTATGGTACAGATCACTAACCTCAAGTAGTTGTCAATCTCTGTGCAGTTATTCAATACATACCATCAGGCTCTATCAAAATCTCATCTACATAGGTCATAGCCCCCATTGTGCGCTTATGAGACAAACGGTTTGAGAAAATATCGAGAATGATGAATTCACTCTCAAATGTACACCTTCATAATTTAGATTTGGTTGCGTGAATCTGGTATCAACCCCACTAAAATACATAGAACTTAATGTATGTCATTTATTATCAATTTATAACTCTGCAATTGAACCTTCCAAATGAGCCTTATTCCCTACAGATCGCTTAAAGTTTTCCCAAACATCGTTCAATAGCATACATAATCTATACTAGACTGTGCCAGCAACTAAAGCCTCACGAGGTAGATGCACAGCTAAGTGAACCATTGCATCGAAGAATGATGGTGGATACAAACTCTCCAATTTGCACCATATCACTGCAATGTCAGCTCATCTTTACAAATGCATCAACTTTAAACATTCTACTGCAAATGTCCCTGAAAAACCCTCTTAATTCTATCAAGTACGCTTTCCACGCACCCCAATTGGCAACAAACACTGCAAATATACATGACAGTCGTGGCTTTTAAAACCAATTATCTTCCTATCATGGGTTTGCACACATCTTAACACTTTTTAGGGCACATAACGCTTATCGGATGTTCATCTTGACTCATGACATATTGGATATTCATCACACTTTGCATATGGCTGCCCGAAGAAAACATAGTCATTCTTACATGCATGAATGATATTATAATCGAATCTAAGCCCTCACTTCAATTGCTTGGCTTCATAAAGATTACGATATAATACGTTATTCGATGGAATAGCCTTTTTAAATAAATCAAGGAACATGTCAATGACCCTCACTATGAAAGAAAACTTGCTATAACGAGTGTAACCCTCGTATAGTTGTCATTTTACGTATTCCCACAATCTTCCAAAATTTGCGCTAGACTCAGATGACAGTACACTTTTTCTGCATCCCTCACCCTAAACATTACAGCACCAAGATTGCCTAACATCTCCAACATATCCTCTCCATTATCATCACTATCATCATATACATCCACATTTATCTCATTTATGTTGATGTCATTGTCCTCCCCTATTTGATTTGTATGGGTGCCAAATCTGATTCCTTGAGGAGATGGTTCATCATGTAACACCCACGGTGAGTATTTATGGTTGATTCCATTGACATATATATGCTCTTCTACTGTCACCAAATTATAAGAACTAAAGTTCTTACACTTATTGCACAGACATATTAATGCCCTATACCTTGCCATCTTGGAAGTGTATGAAGGATCCGTATTTTATGATGACTCTACTGATAACAGGTCCAAAGTCAACAGGGAACGAATTAGATGTATATCTGCAACCACTGATTGCAGAGTTGAAAGAGTTGTGGGATCAGGGTGTTAGTACATATGATGCGGCCTCGTCGCGGGAGTTCAAGATGCATGCTGTAGTGATATGGACAACAAATGATTTTCTAGCATATGAAAACTTGTCTGGGTGGAGCACAAAAGGTAAAATGGCTTGTCCTGTTTGTAATAAAGAAACACAGTCTCAGTAAATTGATTCATGGTAGGAAATTATGTTTTATGGGACATCGTCGTTATTTACCACATGATCATAGATGCCATTCAAATAAAGCCATGTTTGATGGAAGGATTGAGTGCAGGTCATCATTGGCAGAGTTGTTTGGGAATGACATTATCGTGCAATTGGGGGATGTTTCAGAAAAACAGATTGGGGAAAGATACAAGAGTTTGAAAGAGAAAACGACAAGCAGTGGAGTTGAATTGGACAAAAAAAAGTATTTTCTTTGAGTTGCCATACTGGTCTACATTGACACTGCGTCACAATCTAGATATTATGCACATTGAAAAAAATATGTGAAAATATTTTGGGCACTCTGATATCAATAAAAGGGAAGACAAAAGGTATAGCTAACTTTCGTAAAGACTTGAAGGAGTTAGGGATAAAACCGTAATTGCATTTGCAAGATAATGGGTCGTCAGCTTCTATGTCTATTGGATGGCATACACTTTCAAATGATGAGAGAAAGAAACTTTGTGGTTGGTTCATGACAATCAAATTACCCGATAGCTATGCTTCAAACATGTCAAGATGTGTTCGAACACATGATTGTAAGATAACTGGTCCTAAAAGTCATGACTGTCATGTATTTCTGCAGCATCTGTTGCATGTTGGTGTGCGTGGAAAGTTTACTCGAGATGTTCATACAACTCTCACATAATTAGGGGGATTTTTCAGAGACATTTGTAGTGGAATGTTGAAAGTTGATACATTGTTAAAAATTGAAGTTGACATTGCAGTAATTTTGTGTAAATTGGAGAGTTTGTATCCGGCTTCATTCTTTGATGTAATGGTTCATTTGGCTGTGCACCTACCTCGTGAAGCTTTAGTTGCTGGCCTGGTTCAGTATAGATGGATGTATCTTATTGAATGGTTTTTGGGAAAACTTAAGCGATCTGTGGAGAATAAAGCTCGTCCAAAAGGTTCAATTCCTTAGTCATATATAAATAATGAGTGATATACCTTTTATTCAATGTATTTCTGTGGGGTTGATACTAGATTTACAAGACCAAACCGAAATTATGAAAGTGGACGAGAGATGGGAATATCATCGACATTTACCATGTTTTCCCACACAGTATGTCCTATAGGCTCACAAGGGGGCTACGACCTATGTGGGTGAGAGTTTGAAAGAGCTCGATGGTATATCTTGAATAACTGTACAGAGATTGACCACTACTTAAGGTTAGTGATGATCCTCTAAATCAATATTATCTTTAAGTCCATGTATAATAATATAGTGTAACTTGATACAAATTAACTATTCACATGAACATGCACAGTGAATATAGACAACTACTTCACACGAATGGTGTAACTGACATAGAAAAGATGCACGAAGAGGAATTTACCTCATGGTTTGAACATATGGTATTACTGTAAAGCCCCATTTTATAATACAAACTTTATACCACTAAACTCCACTTTTTTTATATATAATAATATTTATTGATGTAGGTTGCATCAAAATATGGTAAAAATTCAGAAGAAATTTCACCAGAATTGTATGCTCTAGCATGTGGTCCATCCAGGTGGGCCATCCAGTACTCAGGATGTTTGATGCGTGGATATAGATTTCACACAACTGATAGAGAACGATATAGGAAAACTCAAAATTGTGGGGTCATAGTCGAAGAAAGTTATGGGGATGATAACATTGACTTCTATAGAATTGTAGAAGATATCTTAGTGTTAAAGTACATAGGGGGATATATGGTCTGGTTGTTTAAATGTAATTGGTGGAATGTCTCAAATCCTAGGTTGGGAGTGCGTAACGATGATTATTTTGTGAGTGTCAATACATCTCGCACATAGTATGAGAACGATCCCTTCGTTCTCGCTTGCCAAGCGAATCAATTTTTTTATTTAGATGATCCGGAGTATGGAAACCCATGGCGAGTAGTGGAAAATTTTGCACCAAAAAATATATATGATTACATTCCAGAGGCAGATGAACCTTTAGAAGAAGCTGATAGTCCAACAAATGAAGAAGCATATCAAGAAAACTAAGTATGCATCAATCTATTTGTTGATCTCAGCCAATATGATATGGTCCCATTGCGTAGAGAAGATGTTCAACCCAAAGTAATTGATGGTGAAATATTGGAAGAAGATGAATCAACTGAAGTGTCTAGTGAGGATGAGGGCGACTGGTCTAGCAAAACGGATAGTGACTGAATTTCAAACATGAATTTTTGTAAGTATTATTCTTATTAATATCCGTAACGTTTGTTTGAATAATAACCAGTACTACAATTTCAAATAGATATGCCTCCTAAACGCAAAACAACACGTGTGCCATTCTCATCCATTACTGAATCCCCATGTGGTTCACCTGCTATGAATAACGAGTCAACACTACCAGACTCAGAACAATGTATTTTATAAATTAAATACTACATTTTATACTCAATTTAAGTAATATATCTATAAAATAAAATAAGTTTATTAAAATATATGCTTTAATTACTGTATATATAGTTGTTGTAAGCCAGCGCCGAAGTAGAGGTACTACAAGGGGTGTCTGTATATAGAAAGTAAGGAAAGTGGGTAAAACTAAAGTTGATATTTCTGATGATCACACCGGTGGCTCCGGAGATTAGGCATCGTGGCTTGCTTCTTATGTTGGTACGCTTACTTGCACGTATGCACTAATTGCTATATTCTCTTGGTCTAAAGTTCCCCAATATGTGAAAGACCACATCAAAAATTGTTGCTCGGTAATAAGCTACATCTCAAGCAACTAATTATATAATATGTTACTTTCAAGTTACTTTGTATTTATACTAATTGTTTATAATTATTGAAAGGATGAGATTGAGCTTAATTTTGGACGATGAGAGGATCGATTAACGGTTGAGGAACTGATATCAAATGCATTCCGGAGGTACAAAGGTTGATGACATGCACACTATAAGAAGTTCAGTACTACAATAGAGGCGCGCCAAAATCTATTCCAAGCAATGCCACCAAACAAATGAGAGAAGGTTTGTGATATGTTTGAAGATCCTACTTATCAAGTAATTTCGCTGCTATCTTTTTTTAATAGTATATGGTAGATATATTAAACATATAGACATAATATTTTTTTTTAGCAATGGAGTATCGTAAACAAAGTAAATAGATCAAATTTAATAATACACCATCATACGTTGTCTAACAAAATGGTAAATTATTCTACTCCCTGTTAAATATTAACATATAATACACTTCTAATTTAAGTTCTAATATAGATTTTCTTTTTGTAGAAAGAAGAAAGTCCTGCTAACTATGATCTGATCCAATTGTATGCTAAATCACATAAAAATAGTGATGGCGTTTGGACCAGTTCTGAAGTAGAGGCAAATTATGTAAGTTTAAGTTTCTTTAATTCCATTGTGACTATATATTTTTGTTACTTATACTAACTAGTATGTTTTTATTTTTGTAGGACAAGATGATATCTCTTATGGAAATTGTTGCGGATTCATCTGATGCATCATCTGTCAACGATGCTCAAATCTTTTCTCAAGTTCTTGGATCATGTTCTGGATATTTGAGTGGCTTAGGATGTTGTGTTAAGCCATCCTCAATACCATCATCCTCTTCTCGAGCCAGATCGAATGACGACAAGACTAAGGAATTGGAGGAAGCAACACTTGAGATAGAATGATTGAGGTCCAAGAAAAAAGAGTTTCTGACTTGATTAGATCAAGTAGCAGATCTTGAGACGAGATTAGAAAAGAACATGCAGCGGAGACTGGGATGGAGGTATAAAAAGCTGTGCTTAAACAGTTGCAGTCAATTATGTCACAAAACTCTATACCACCACCACAATTGTAAAAATTAATTTTTTCTTTCATTTTCTTTCTATTATTATATTCCAAAATATTTGAACAATTGATGTTTGAATTATAATTTGTGTAATACTAGTATGGTATTTTTAATTAATTAAATTCTATTCACACTGTTCGAACTGTAAATAACCAATCCGAATGGTAAATTACCATTTATAAATCCATTCGAATAAAAATAGACCCATGTGAATAAAAAATAACCCATTCGAATGATAAACAAGAAATACAGTTCGAACGGACATAATTTATAATCAAACAAAAGTCATTCAAACAAAATTTATTGGTTCGAACACTCCTTTCGTTCAAACAGTATCAAATATGGTTATTTGTTCAAATCAAAATTTTATTTTGTTCAAATGGACGGGTCGGTTCAAATAGACAAATATTCCATTCGAACAATTTGTTGAGGCAAAATTGGTTCGTTTAAAAGAAATTTCTGTTTTAACAATTTCGACTGGTTCTGCCAAATTTTGCCCCTAAAAGTGACTTTTTGAGATGAAAGTTGAATTTTGTCTCCAAAAACCTTTTGAGACGGCCTTTTAGAGACAAAATAAAGGCGAAAGTTTTTCGTCTCTAATTCTTTTTTGGGGCGAAATTGGAATTTTTGAGACAAATTTTTTTTGTTTCAAAAAACCATATCTCTTGTAGTGTAATTTACTCACAAATCTAATACAAAATTATAACTATCATCAATGAATATTGGGACCACATGATAACAATATCAATTCCATAAAAATTTTGTAATGACCCAATTTTGTAAATTCAATCTTAAATTCATCTAAATACTAATATCTCAAAACCCTAGTCTACTTCATTCACAAATATAAAACACATATATACTAATTTCCAACTTGCACAAATCCAATATACATTATCAATATCATCAACAATTCACACAAGTACAAAATATATATATGCAATCCAATATACACGAAACCCGCTATCAATTTCGAAATATACATTATCATCACTATAAAAAAATTATAAACCTTACCTCGAGGTTATGCAATCCAATATTAGTAGACAAATGTTTAAAACCTATACACAAAAAGTTTCAAGAGTTTGAGAGCATTCAACAATTAATCACAATACAAATAACTCAACAAATAAATCTACAAAAACATATAAGTCGAAATCTACTATTTGGATTAAAAAAATACAAACCTCAATAGATTTGCACACTATCAACACAAAAACCTTTCGAATGAAAAACACACTCCCTCTCTAGAATGAAATCTCTCTCTCTCTCTACCTCTCACTCTCACTAAGATTGAAACACACGCTAAGAAGCAAAAATCTCCTCCCCAACTCTGTTCGGCGCCCTAGAAAAACCCTATGTCTAATTGTGAAGTCGAAGGAAGTCTGGATGATTTAAGCTTAATGTTCCCGTTTGAATGCTTAATTCAAATGCGAAATTTTAAGAATGACATCATATCTTCCGCACCCTTAATTTCAACAAAGAACTGTTCGAATGGGTTGTATTTTGTTCGAATAGATTGAAAATAATATACCTCAGCATATTCCCTCAAAAGTTTCCCACGTATGTGACATTGCCTATCTAATTCTATTTGAATGCCGTAAAATTGCATTCGAATAGGGATAAATTGCATGGATTTGGTGGCAATTTTCCCACCAAAGACGCGCCAAAACCTTTCCATTTGAATGTACTTATCATACAGTAGGGTATCTATTCGAACACAGTTCCAGACCATTCAAATATGATAATATTCTGTTCGAATGGAAAATTTTTCCTTTCAATAAATAACTTGTGCACTTGTATGCACTATATACGATATTATATTTTTACTAGTATATTACTACCAATATAGTATAATAGTAGCAATAGTATAACATGACTAGTAGCAATTTTGAAATAAATTATTATAACTAGTACTATTATATTATAGTATAATGGACATTAGTATCATACAATTAGTTTTTTTTTTTTTAATTTATGAAAATAGACTTCATTTCATTTAATTACCGAAGTTACAACTGTGACTTATCAATACAGGAAAATCCAGACTATAAGTCAAACTACGCATCTGCTCTAGGGCATCCCCGCACACAATGTGGCGGACATTGCCTTAACTTCTCAATAACTCTCTCTTAAAAGAGAAAAGCTCTATAAAAAACAAAACTGAAAACTCCTCTTTATCCTCCCAAGGAGGAGTACGGGACATTGCTGCTATGAACAACAAGTCCAATAGCCTATTACATTTTTATTAATAACTAAACAACAAAAACTACAAAACAAACACAACAAAACCAACAAAACCACAAGCATCGGCATGAACCCAGACGGTACGCCCACCGTAAGCATCGGCTTCACAAGCCCACATGGCACGAGCAACCAGCTCTTGCACGTACCACACTGTCTTGCCGTACGACCACCAGCCATAGCATTGCCCGCCATTCTCGACCAGCTCTTGCCCCAGATTATGTCCAATCTAATGGCTCAACACCTCACTCGAGATAAGAAAAGGGCTAAATAAACACCTAACACATGGGCTGAATAAACACCAGGTCCATCCTAAACAAAAACCCAGCCGCCGCCCCCAACCTTTTTCATCTAGGGTTCATCTCCAAGTATCAGACGCCACAGCTAGGGTTTCGTCTCAAAATATCAGCCGCCGCCCCAACCTTTTTTCTTTTCTTTTTTTCTCTTTTTTTCCTCCCGCTCGTGACCCCCTCCCTTTATTGTTTTTCTTCTTCCTCATGAAAACTTGCCAGCCAATGACCATCGCACCATGCGGCACTCATCACAAGCCCGACCATCGCACGGCCTTCTGATTGCCATCGCACAGCCACCCATCGATGATCATTACGGCCACCCAGGCGGCTCCAGCAGACTGCAACACCGGCTTCCACCCAACGATGACCATCGTGACCACTAGAAGACTCAGTAGGCTGCATCCATCACACAGAGCACGGCCGTCACGGCCAACGCACACCGCACGAGCACCACTCCAGACCCAATCTGCCTATCCAAAAAAATTTCGAACAAAATACACCAGCGACACCAAACTCAGAGGATTTGTGGGTTTTTGATGGAGAACAGAGGAGAAGAAAAATTGATGAGAAGGGTTCACCGCCTTTATTAGACCTAAAAAATAGAAAAGAGAACAAAGCATAAACTAAAAGCTGGGAAAAAAAGGAAAGGAGTGAGGGGGCAAGAGACAAGCTCCCACCCTTCAAGCTCGGTGATGTTTGGGGAGGTTTCTTTTTAGAGAGAAGGTAGAGATTCTCTCTCTAGATTTTTTGTTTCTTTTTCTAAAAAAAAAAAGTATCATATAATTAGTTAGTATAAGTGTTATAAAACATTATGAGTGTTAGTATGTAACTAGTACTATACTATACTATAGCTACTATAATATGACTAGTACTAATTATAATATAATATTATAACTAGTACTATTATATTATAGTATAATCAACATTAGTATCATATAATTAACTGGTAACATATAACTAGTACTATAGTATGATAACACTAGTAAATATAACTATACTATAGCTAGTATAATATGACTAGTACTAATTATAATATAATATTATAACTAGTATTTTATTTTCCATAGTATAATATTAGTACTATAATATCACTAATAAATTATATAATAATATACTATGAGTACTGTTATATCTACAAATGAATTACACAACAAAATTTCACAAATTACAAATTATGTAGTACATAGTACATAATATAGTATATAGTTACATAGTACATAGTTAGATAGTATAGTATATATTTGTTTAATGGTGATATAATATATAATATAGTATATAGTAGTTTAGTATATAGTAGTATCATATACAGTTAAATATTATACTATATAGTATACTAATATCTATTCTATTATAATAAGTGGCTATAGTGCATGAACAATAATGAACAACATTTTTGTCTTTCTCCGTGTATATGTTTCGTTTTTTGTGTGTTGTGTCAATTATGCCCTTGTGTGTCTCTTTTTTTTCTTTTCTTTTTTTCTTTTTTTTTGCATTTTAAGTGGTTGTGTTCTGTTTTATGCTGTTTTGTGTTATATGTGGTTTAGGTGTAGGTTGTGTCAGTCGATGTGGGTGGGTATGTTAGTCTGTTTGTCAGTCGGTCTGGGTAAGTGGAAATTTTTTCCTTTTAAATTAATGATTTGTTATTTTTGCATTCTGCCCGGGTAATTGGTTTCCTTTTTTTTTTTTTTTTAAAAAAAAGTAATGATTTTTTGTCTTTTGATGTTGCATTTTTTTAATTTTTTATTGCTTCTCTTTTTTTGTGTCTTTTGGGTTATGTGCATTTGGGTTGAGTAATTGTTTTTTTTTTTTTTTTTTTTTTTTTTTTTTTTTTTTTTT
>QEOT01000913.1:101094-145521 GCA_003123785.1 Pterocarya stenoptera | reverse complement strand
TTTCTCGGGTTTTTACGCTTGGGTCATCATGAGCATGCATAGAGTTGGTTGTTTAAATATATTTATTGTCTTTGAGTTTTCTGGGTTTTACTTACCTGCGGTTCCATTTTTGTGGAACTGTAGATTTCGGTGCAGGTTTTGATGAGGCAGAGCCCGAGGATGCGGCTCCGCCTGAGGAGTAGGGACATGGCTATTTTTGTGTTGAAGATCATATTCTATGTTGTATTTGTATTTTTATTTGAGGTTGTTTTATGAACAAGAAAATTGTATTATGTTGACATGTGGATTTTCAGTACTCTGATATTGTATTAAACTCTGGTACTTAGTTATTTGACTCTATCGTTCCGCTGCGTATTTTATTGTACACGTGTTGCATTGCACACACTCAGCACATGTCGATGGGGTGCGTGACCGTGTTGTCATCATCCCGGGTGTCTCGATTTCCGTGTGTGTCCGTACATGGAAGTTGGGGGCGCCACAGTCTTCGCCTCCAAAGTCTCCAAGTAACTATGACAGGCATAAGGCATTGTATAACACCCACCTGAGAGGGGGACTTAGCACGCCAGAACCAAGAGGAGACTTGGTGTTTCCAATTGCTGCCAAGTGGAAGACCAAAGAGGTTGCAAAAAAATGACCAGATTTTTTTAGGAAAATCTCCCTCGAAGAGAACATTATTAATGTCTTCATAATGACCTGCAGGACAGCACTCACATTTGGAAACAATTGGAATGCCAATACGACGCAACCTATCATCCACACTCAAAGCCGTATGCCAAGCCTTCCAAAATTAAATAGACATTTTTAAGGGAAGACTTTATGCCAGATCCAAGAGTGCCAATCAATAGAGGAGCCTTTGAATCTAATACAATGCCATCTAGAGTTAGTGGCAAACATACCTATCTCTGTTTGGGTCCAGACAAGAATATCCTTTCCCGAATTAGGACCAGATAAAGAGACTAGAATCTCATCAACATTCTCCAAGCCAACCAAGTTCTCTAGCAGATTCACATCCCAGTTGTCTGACAGACGACACTCTTTGATTTTCAACAAAGCCTGACCCACGACTAGAAAGTCATTTATCAAGGACCATTATCTTGCCATTTGTCATACCAGAAAAAAAAATATCTCCTTCTCTAACTCTCCATTTAGAATTATTCAACACCAACGGGATGCAATGAATAATCATTTTCCAAAATCTTGAACCTTTGTCAACATTTATAAGGAACCAAGGTTTCGAACCCACATATTTAGCCCTAAAAAAATTTTCCCAGAGAGAATTACCTTGTAGAAGATTCCAGGCAAACCTCATGTGCAAGGCTATCTAAGTATCTTGGAGAAGCCTCAACCCAAGACCTCCTTCTGCCACAGGCTTACAAATGTGTTTCCAAGCTACCCATTTCATCTTATCTTTCCCATTTGACTCACCCCAAAAGAAAGAGCTCATCAGCTGATGGATCTTGTTGATAACTACTTGAGGGACCTGTAAAACAACAAATAGGTGAAGGGCCATACTTGAAATAACATGACAAAGCAAAACCAGTTTCTCTCCAGAAGACAGTAGTTGCATTTTCCAACCACTGAGTTTTTGCCTCACTTTATTCACCATGTCTTCAAGATGTAATTGCTTAAGATGACCAAGGATAATGGGCACTCCAAGATATTTGAACGAAAAGTGCCCCTCCATGAAACCAGTGCTACGGAGAAGATGCCTCTTACGAGAAGGGGAGATTTTACTCGAACAATATAAATCATACTTTTGATTTTACTCGATCTTTGGCTCCCATTAGAAAAAATAACCACATCATCAGCATACATTAAATGAGAAATAATAGGCATACCTCGAGCCTGATGAAAATGTCCAAATCTATTCTCAGCCATACTCTTGTGAATCATCCAGGAAAGAATCTCCTGCTAGATAATAAACAAATAAGGAGAAAGGGGGTCACATTGTCGCAAGTCACGGCCTCTCGAGAAGAATCCTTTTATAGTCCCATTCATCATAACCAAAAACCAGGGGCTAGAAATACAAAAGAAAATCATATCACAAAATTGCGGTGAGAAACCAAAACTCAACATGACCTTTATCAGAAAATTGCAATCCATATGATCATATACTTTTGCCATATCAACTTTTAACATAATATTCCATCCAATTTATTCTTCTTATTAATAGAATGACTCATTTCCTGAGTGAGGCTTATGTTCTCAACGATACTTCTACATGGGATAAAGGCTCCTTGCTCCAATGGAACTAGCCGAGGCAAGAGGCTAGTTAATCTATTCACAATTATCTTGGAGCAAAGTTTATAAAAAACTAAGCAAAGACTGATGGGATGGAACTTGTCAAAACCTGTTGGAGAGTCCATCTTTGGAATTAGCACCAAATAAGAAGCTGTAAAAAACTTGGGAAGAGACTTAGATGCAAAGAATTCCAACACTACCTTCCACAAATCATTTTTAACTACCTCTTAGCAGCTCTTATAAAAACTGGAACCAAAGCCATCAGGACCAGGAGCATTGTTAACCAGAATTGAGGACAAAGCAGTAAATACTTCATCCAAAGAGGGCGCACTAACAAGGGAGGCATTCTCCTCCACAGAAATAACTGGATCTATAAGACCATCAAAGATAGGTTGCTCAACCGGAGGCTCACCTCGGAGAAAGGATGAAAAATAATCAACTGCACCTTGGTGGATGCTCTCTAGGGACTCAAACACTACATCATTCGACTGCATATGGAGTACCCGCTTACGACTTTTCATGGCGAGGAAAGCATGAAAAAATTTGGAGTTCCGATCACCATCCACTGCCCACTTTAGCTTTGCCATTTGATTCAGTCAGATTTCTTCCCGACGTCGCCAAGTTGCCAATTCCGCATTAGCCACTTGCAACTCTCTATCTAAATTTTCATCCCAATTTAATTGAGACTGAAGTTCAAGCTCTTCAACCTGATTTTCAAGAGCAGTAATCCAGCCCAATGTATGACCGAAGACCCTTTTATTCCACTCCTGCAAGGCAACCTTAGTCAATTTTAGCTTCATAACCAAATTCTGAATGTCTGAACCACCCGAACACAATCCAGAAAATTATGGTGTTCCATCCACATTTGTTGAAACCGAAAATGGGCAAGACCATAAGAGAAAGAGTCTTGCTTGAACTCTATAAACATAGGAGCATGATTCAAAGTAGATCTTGGCAAATAAAAGCAAGTACCATTAGGAAATACCGAAAGAAAAGACAGAACACGATCCAACTGTGCCCAAGAACTAGCAAGGCCATATTGCCCATTACACCAAGAAAAAGCACTCCCTTTTGATGCCATTTCAATCAAACCCCCATGTTGAATCCAGTTGTTAAAATCTTCCAAAGCTGAAAGAGGTTGAGGCCTACCTTTTCCTCGCTCTGAATCATTCCTGATAATACTAAAATCACCAACAAAAATACACGGATCTGAGCCCAGGTTTTGGACACTAAGATCATCCCACAAAATACGCCGTTCAGCCATGGTACATTTTGCATAGATGACCGTGAGCAAAAAATTTTCAGCACCTTCGCCTACTTTGAGAGAAACCTATTGCCCGCCCATACGAGCCAAACTCACCTCCAGAGTACTATCCCAAAAAATCCAAATTTTGCCCCCTTCAACCTCATCTGAAATAAAGTTATCAAATTTCAAAATTCGTCCCAATCTCTTAGCAACATAAAGATTTTGAAAAGGTTCTAACAGAGCAACAATTTTCGGTCTCAACTTACCAAGCAATTTTTTTAATCTACCTTTTGAGGTCCCAACTCCCCTAATGTTCCATACAAAAATGGGATCAATCATTGAGAGGGATTAGGGAAATGAGCAAGAACCTGAGAAGAACTTCTCATTTTAAGAAAACATTTTTTCTTATATTTTCTTTTACCTTCCTTGCTCTCAGATTCTATCAAGTAGTCTTTACCTTGAGGGAAAACTTCAGGATTTAAATTTGGTTCCGATTTAGAAACAATGTCATCCACAAACAGTTGCTCCTCATCTGTTCCATCATCTGAAGCCACGGCATCCACCTCACTCTCTTGGCCTACAAGCGGGATAATCGGTGTAACCCCCCTTTCAAGCAATGCACAACCAGCAGAAACCGAAAGCGCAACCCCAAGAGGTTGTCCCTACATTGAGATATTACCTGTGACAGAAGAAACAGCAGTATCTGTATGTTGTGGTTCAACAACAGCCTCCCCACTAGGTCTCGAAATCCCAGCAATATCCAAGATCACAGCAGTAGTAGAAATTAGTGGATCCCCTACAACAGCAACTACCTGCACCATAGACAAGTTAGGCACCAATCCCTCATCTTTCTGTGAAATAACCCCCGTTGGATCAATAACAGAATCAACCCCATCTACACTCGGGACCACGGTATCACTTGAAACCGCAATTGCACTCGGGCTCACAACTACACTCGGAGCTGTCTCAGGACCCGTCTCAGTATCCTTCTCAGGAACCACATCTGACTCTTTCTACCCTTTTCTCCCTACTCGTACCTTTCCCATCTTTGCGATTTGATCAGCCCGACAGGTCTATGAATTGTGGCCTTGCATTCGGCACTTACAACAGTAGGTAGGAAGTGTTTCATAAACAACTTATTGCTTCCTACTAGATGGTAAACCCGATGCTCCAATCCAAAAATGAGAGAGAGGTTCTTTGGCAGCATCAACCTCAACACACAGCCTCGCCCCATCCGTTCTCGTGGCACAACACGTCAGATATCCCAACGGATGAAAGTACTGATAGGGGCCATGAGGATGCTAAAAAATGCTTCACTGTAAAAGTTAGGAGGAAGTCCTGGAAGGGAGATCCATACCGGTACCCTAGAAAGGCTCATCCTCATCCTTGAAGTCTGGTGTCCATCTAAACACCCGGTAAAAGAAACCATTAATCTCACAAACATCCCTCGACAAAGCCTTCATGAAGTCAACCTCGTTAGTCATACGTACGAAAACGTTCCTTGGCCTTCTCATGGAATATACTACTGGAGTAAAAGAAAGGCCCTAGCGATTATGTATAAACAAATGCTCGGCATCAAGAGACGAACGCTGCTTCAGAAATTTCAGAATCACCGAATAACAAAATGGTTCTGCAGACTTTGTGATCTCTTCACGTGAAAACTGGAAATAGGTTTCGCCGTCCAGCACCTTCGAAGCTCTATGCTGAAGCACCATTTCAAAGATGGGCTGGGGGACAGCGGCGGCCAGATTGGCGAAGGAAGGTCTACTGGTGCCAGCATCTTAGGGACCTCCGTCAAGTCCCTAAACACTAGGATCTCCACGCAAAGGGCAACTTGGTGATGACCGAATCTCCGTTCCTCTCTTGCTTGATTCTCGAACAATGGTGGCTATGGTAGCAATTTGGATAAGGTGAGGTTAAGTGTTTAGGCTAGGATGAGTGTATGGGATGTTGGAAAAAATGGCTAAGTGTTTGGGTGGCTAGGGTTGAATTGGGTGCGCGGCAATAGTGGCTTGCATGGATGGCGCCACTTTGGTGATTAGGGTTAGGGTTTGAATGATGTGGCTAGGGTTTGAGATGGAAGATGGATTAGGGTTTGGAGGTGGGCGGCACTAGCTTGGCCGAACAGGTGATTGAGATTTTTTAGGAAGGTTTCCTAAAAACTAGGGATTTGATTATGGATAAGGGTGTGGCCGGCCAAGAGGGATGAATGGGTCAACTAGGGTTTCCAAGTATGGAAACCCTAATATGGCAAGTATGGTGGTCGACCAAGGCAATTCCAATAAGGAAGGTGTTGGCCAAAATTCACTTGGAGGCCAATATGGAATGTGTGGTTCAACTAGGGCAACAAGTGATGAGTCAACAATTTATGAAAAGTTGACAAACACTAGGGTTGGTCCAAAATGATGAATGGATGGATTGAATGAGCAAAATAATGATGAACACCAAGAATACAAAGATGAACACTCAAGAACAAAGTATAAATACTTAAGAACTTGAATGAACAAATAAAGCAATTCAACAATTGATTCACGAATTGCACAAGAGTTGAATAAACCTCATATATTGATAAATAAACAAGAACAAAGATAAACAACTTGGATTCAATGAATTGCACCAAATTGAAAAACAAGGTAAATGAATTACTCCAATTCAATGAATTGCATGGAGTAATCGTCTCTTTGGGATTCAATAAATTGCACCTAAAAAGCCCAAGCGTCTAGCTCCGAAAAGGATCTCTCAACAATGTTCTCACTCTAGTCAATTTGCCAAAAAATGTGAAAGAAATGACTATGGATCCTATTTATAAAGCTTACAACTTGGAAACTCCCAAAAGGTCCCTTTGCAATAAAGGAAATAAAATAAATAAAGTAAATGAAGATATTGGCATGGACCACATGGCCATGGCATGCATGAGCCAATGGTTCGGCTAAGGTGGTGCATGGTGGGCATGCCATTGGCTTGCTCTGCATGGCACGGGCTGGAGCCGTGCGCTAGATGGCATGCCACTGGACTACTCTGCATGACACTGGCTGGGGCCGTGTGCTGGATGGCATCCCTAGAAGGGATGCCACTAACCTCGTTGGCGTGAGGCAGGAGGGCGACGTGGCCTGTGTGCGTGCGCAGGGCCACGCAGCTAGTGTACGTGCGCTGGGCCAGGCGGCCTGCGTGCGTGCGCAGGGCCATGCGGCGCATGGGCATGCGCATGCTTGGCCATGCGCTGGGTTGCTCATAGCCACTAACCTCGTTGGGCCTGAGGCGTGGCACGCACATGTGCGTGCGCATGGCCTGCATGCTGGGTGCCCCGTGCATGTAAAGGCACGGGCCAAGGCATGCATGTGGCCGGTCCATGGGCATGTTGGGCGCCTTGTGTGTGACAAGACACGGGCCAGGGCATGCTCGTGGCATGATCACCCGGACATGGCTAGGACATGTACGGCAACTTTAGAGGCAACTTTACGTGGGAGTCTAACAATCTCCCTCTCTTTAAGACTATCCTTGCCCTCAAGGATAAATTGGAGAAATCTCTCCGTTATATCATCATAATCTTCCCAAGTAGCCTCTTCTTTTAGTGCTTTACTCCATCTAATCAAAACTTGCCACACATCTTGTCTTTTCCTTCCCCTTGGAACAACCCTATAATTAAGAGCTTCTTTTGGTTGTAAGAGCATACGCCCTTCTTCATCAAACTTAGGTAGCTCTTCCATAATAAGGCTAGGGTCACCAATCCTCTTCTTAAGCATGGTTGCATGGAACACCGGTGTAGTTTAGTTGTTGGAGGAAGATCCAACCCATAAGCTACTTCACCTATCCTCTCAAGCACTTTGAAAGGCCTAAAGTATTTCTTGGCCAACTTCAAGTTAAGCTTCTTTCTCAATGTCATTTGGCCATAATGTTGTAGCTTTAGGTACACATAATCTCCCACTTTAAAGGCAACCATTCTCCTACCCTCATCATAGTACTTTTTCATTCTTTGTTGAGCTTTAGCAAGCTCCCTTTTTACTTTCACTAGGATTTCATCTCTAGTAACCAATTCCTCCTCCACCTCATTGTTCTTTGTCGTTCCCCTCTCATAGTTCACCAATGTTGGTGGAGCTCTTCCATAAACAACTTCAAACGGGCTTCTTTGTATGGAAACATGAAAGGTAGTGTTATACCAATACTCGGCCCAAGTTAGATACTCACCCCACTTCTTTTGCTCTTTATGGCAAAAGCATCTCAAGTATTGTTCAAGTGTTCTATTAACCACTTCCGTTTGCCCATTGGTTTGGGGGTGATAAGATGAACTAACCTTCATCTTGCTCCCTTAGAGCTCAAACATTTCCTTCCAAAAGGAACTCATAAATACTCTATCTTTATCCGTGACTATGCCATGAAGCTTCACAATATTGTCAATAAATGCCTTAGCCACACTCTTGGTGGTGCATGGATGAATAAGTGGAATGAAATGACTATACTTTGATATGAACTCACAGGAAAGGAATCCGTTGAATCTACAATCAATTTGAAAACTCACCCAAGAAAGCCAAAATCAAGTCAATGGATAGAAATCTAGACCCGATGAGAACTTGTTTCAAGAACCTAGATTATATTAAAATCTAGACCTGTTGAAGAACCCGTCTCAAGAACCCAGATTACAAGAAAGAACGCCACAAAGGTTGTGATTTACCTTTGATAAGTTCAAAAGTTCAATCAAGAACAAGAGGAGTAAACTCAACTCACAATGAAAATTCAATATTGTCTAATCTTCAAAAGAGGTTACAAAGAGTATTTAAACCAAAACCCTATTGAAACCCTAGCCAAAATAAAACCCTTTCTCTAAAAAATGCCCCTGTATGACTGCATGAACAGTGTCGCTACAGTAACTTTTCTAAACCCTAGTTCCTAAAAGTAACTTTTCAAATAAGTCATTGGCCAAAATACAAGGCCTTCCCAAAAACCCTAAATCATAAGAAATAAGACATGTGGGCCAAACATCCTAAAACTCAATTATTCTAAACAAATAACATAATTCATTTAAATGATTTAAATAATTTGAAATCCTTTAAGTGCCCAACGCCTTTAAGTCATGTTATTGCCCTCTTCCATAGCTTGTATCAAATGAATCAAAATTGGATTTTCATCCTTCAAGTCCATTTTGAATGTTCGGCTCTTGCTTGACTTGTCCCAAGTAGATTGCATCAATCCTTGCATTGCTTTCTTGATGTTCTTAGCTCTTGATCTTGTAATTGACCCATATTGAACTTGCAAAGGATCTTTAAACTAGGTCCATCTTGGGGCCCATCATTTGCTCAATCTATCAACCACCACAAGTATCACCTCAAAACCGCCACTAATAGGTAGCCCTTCAACAAAGTCCATGCTCAAGTCTTCCCAAATTAAATTAGGAATAGGGAGAGGTTGTAAGAGCCCAAATGGGGGTCGTGTGTCATACTTGATTTTTTGGCATGTGTCACATTCGGCTACAAGCTTCTTCACGGCCTTCTTTATTCATTCCCAATAGAAAAAGTGCTTCACCCTTATGTAAGTCCTTAACCACCCCGAGTGACCTCCCTCTTTGCTAAAATGAAAGTGGTCAAGTATTTCTTTTCTCAATTTAGGCACATTAGGAACATAAACATATTCCTTATAGTAGATTAGGCCATCTTTCACCTTGAACTCGATCACTCCACTGTTTTGAGCTTCTAAAAGCTCCATGATCTCAATTGCTCTTGCATCTATCCTTGTGGCTTCTCAAATCTTATCCCATATTCTCCATTCGGCCCCACTCAAGGCCATCAAGCTAGCTTCATTTTCATCATGCACTTGCCATAGCAAAGAACTTCCCTCTCTTCTACTAAGTGCATCAGCCACTTTGTTTTCTTTACCCGGTTGGTAAATGATGTCATACTCAAAACCCAAAAGCTTCACAAGAAACTTTTGTTGCTCCGGAATCACAATTTTTTGTTGCAAAAGGTGCCGCAATGCTTGTTGATCTGTGATAATAATGAAATTTCTTCCTAACAAGTAAGGTCTCCACACCTTCATGGCATGCACAACTGCAAGCATCTCTCTTGCATAGGTACTCCGTGCCTTCTTCATTGGCCCCAAAGTTTTGGAAATAAAGGCCAATGGTCTTCTCTCTTGTACCAAAACAGCCCCTATACCATCCCCACTTGCATCGGTGTAAACCTCAAAAGGCTTCTCAAAGTTGGGCAAGGCAAGAACTGGTGTAGTAGTCATGGCTCTCTTCAAGTTCTCAAAGGCTTCTCTAGCCTCTTGAGTCCATTCAAAATTATCATTTTTTAACATGGAAGTGAGTGGCTTAGCAATCAACCCATAATGCTTAGCAAGAAACCCTTCAAGGCTGAAATATCCATGGGCAATGGCCAATCCACTATAGCTTCAATATTCCTTTGGTCCACCTTCACGCCCTCTCCCGAAATGAAGCGTCCCAAATACTCAAGTTCTTTTTTCATGAAGGCACATTTAGAAGCCTTAATAAAAAAATGATGTTCTTCAAGGATCTTCATCACAATCTTCAAATGTAGCTTGTGCTCTTCCACGGACTTGGAATAAACCAATATGTCATCAAAAAACACTAACACAAACTTCCTCAACAACGGCGTGAAAATAGAGTTCATGGTGGCTTAAAAAGTTGATGGAGCATTACACAATCCAAACGGCATAACAAGGTACTCAAAGTGGCCATTATGAGTTCTAAAGGTAGTCTTATGCAGATCATCTACCCTCATTCGGATTTGGTGATAACCCGCTCTCAAATCAAGCTTTGAGAAAACACTAGCCCCATGTAGCTCATCCAACATTTCATCAACGGTAGGTATGGGAAACCTATCATTGATGGTAGCTTCATTCGAAGCTCTATAATTGGTATAAAATCTTCGTGTGCCATCCTTCTTTGTCACCAACAAGACCGGTGAAGAAAAATGACTAGTGCTAGGCCTTATCAAGCCTCCTTTCAAAATATCTTCAACTTGCCTCTCTATCTCTTCTTTTGGAAAATGAGCATACCGGTATGGTGGAACATTAACCGGTTTGCTCTCATCCACAAAGGCAATTCAGTGATCAAAAGGCCTAGAAGGTAGCAAAGTGGTTGGCACCTCTAGGACCCCCAATGGTCTCTCAAGACCTCTTGGACCTCCATGGGCAGCAAGGATAAGTCATCATTCTTGCCCCCATCTTCACTCTTTTCTACTTCAAAAAGTGCCTCTTGGTTAGCTAGAATAATGGCAAAGCAACTAGCTCCACCCTTGCAAAGTTTCTCAAACATCATAGCCTCACAAGACTTCACTTCCTTGCATATCAAAGCTGTCCACAACTTCTACTTGGTCCCAATCCAAAATTTCATAGTCATGTTATCATATTTATTCACAAATTTTCCAATGCCTCTCAACCAAGCATTGCCCAAGACAACATCTAGTCCCACAAGAGATAGGACATGCAAATCCGCCACAATCCTCACCCCTTGTGATATGAACCCACTGGAAAGGAATCCCTTGAACCCACAATCAAATTAAAAACTCACCCAAGAAAACCAAAATCAAGTCAATGGATGGAAATCTAGACCCGATGAGAACTTGTTTCAAGAACCTAGATTATATTAAAATCTAGACCTGTTGAAGAACCCGTCTCAAGAACCCAGATTACAAGGAGGAACGCCACAAAGGTTGTGATTTACCATTGATAAGTTTAAAAATTCAATCAAGAGCAAGAGGAGTAAACTCAACTCACAATGAAAATTCAATATTGTCTACCTTTCAAATGAGGCTACAAAGAGTACTTAAACCAAAACCTAATTGAAACCCTAGCCTAAAACAAACCCTAGTTTCCAGAAATACCCCTGGATGAACAGTGCCTCAGCTACAGTACGGCGCTACAGTAACTCGCTACAGTATCTCTTCAAGACCCTAGTTTCAAAAAATGTAACTTTCCAAATAAGCCCTTGGCCAAAATACAAGGCCTTCCCAAAAATCCTAATTCATAATAAATAAGATATATGTGGGCCAAGCATCCTCAAGCCCTCTTATTTTAAACTAATAAAATAAATACTTTAACAAATTGAAAGCTTTCAATAACAATAGGCCTAAATGATATTCTAAGTCGTATCTTCCACATCTTGTATCAAGTGAATTAAAACTGGTTCTCCTTCTTTCAAGGCCATCTTGAGTGTTGGGCTCTTGCTAGCTTTATCTCAAGTGGATTGTACCAATCCTTGCATTGCTTCCTGGATCTTCGTGGCTATTGATCTTATAATTGGCCCATCTAGAACTTGCAAAGAATCTTTAAGACAAGGCTCACCTTGGTTCCCATCATTCCCCCTCTCCTCAAAAGGATTGGACCTCGAATCTCCACTTGGATCAAAGGGAAAAATGTTAGTAACATTGAAAATAGTAGAAACATGATACTTACCTGGAAGATCCACTTTATATGGATTGTCTTTAATTTTCTCAAGAATTTGAAAAGGTCTATCCAAGCTACTCCGGTCATCAACAAGCAACAACATCAAAGTTAAAGGAGAAAGTGGATTAAAACCATAAACAAATTCAAAGGGAGAATAAGAAATAGTAGTGTGTAAGGTTTTATAATATGCACACTCAAATAAGGGCAAATGATACTCCCTCAAACGTCCATGTAGCAATTCAATAAATGGCAAATGATACTCCCACAAATGTTCATGAAACACATCCAAAGTTTTCCTTACACCAAAATGACCACTTCAATTATATGCAAACTCAATGAATGGCAAGCAATAGTCCCACAAACGTTCATGCAACATGTTAATGAATGGCAACTGATACTCCAACAAACGCTCACGCAACATGTCAATGAATGGCAAATGAAACTTCCACAAACGTTCATGAAACACATCTAAAGTTTTTCTTTCACCAAAATGACTACACCAATTATATGCAAACTCAATGAAAGGCAAGTAATACTCCCACAAACGTTCATGCAACATGTTAATGAATGGCAACTGATACTCCAACAAATGCTCATGCAACATGTCAATGAATGGCAAATGATACTCTCACAAAACGTTCATGTAACACTTCTAAAGTCTTCTTTACACCAAAATGACCACTCCAAATATATACAAACTCAATGAATGGCAAGCAATACTACCACCCATGGTCACGTAATACTTTTAAAATCCATTTTACACCATAATGACCCAACAAATCACATCCATGCACTAGCATCTCACACATAAGACTAGTAGGCTCACAAAGTTTATTCACTCTAAACAAATACCAATCTAGTCCATAACACTTACCAAACGATGCCTTGTCACACGCTCCATACACACTAGCAAAGTCATCATCATTAGCATGCAATTCCTTATCATATTCAAATCTCAATAACTTTGCATCTAAAATGAAGACAAGGACATACATTCTTGCTAAAGCATTAACCACAAGATTTTCCTCACCATTTGTGCAATTGATTATATGAGGAGAAGTCTCAATATAGTCCTTCCACTTAGCATGCATTCTAGTCAACAACTTACCTTGTCCCCTCAAGTGTGTCTAGGACTCATGTTCTTCAAAGAAAGGTTGGGTAGGGATTGTCGCACCTGGCACAAAATCAATGTAATGTTCTATCTCTCTAATAGGTGGCAATCCACTAAATGCACCACTAGGAATCATGACTTCATATCCCTGCAATAAAGAAACAACAACACTAGGCAAAGAGTCGTTAAATTCGTTAGTGTAAAAGCTTGACTTAGCATAAAATCTCACTTTTACTTTTCTGTTTCTCTCTACAATCTCTCTTTCTTTTTCCTCTTGTAGCTCAATTTTTTTTTCATGACTCTCAGCCAGCTCTCTATTTTCTTTTTCACTCTTTTTTTTTTTATGTTTCGATCTCATTCTCTTTTTTCCTCTCATTCTCTTTTTCTTTTTCACTCCCATTTTTGCTTTCACTCTCCTCTTTTTTTGAACTCTTGGACTCAAAATTGTTTTTCAACTCATTTTCTCTTTTTCTTGAGGTTTCACTATTTCTTTTTTTCTCATTCTCACTTTCACTCTTTCTATTTTGAGCAACCTCACTTTTCAGTTTTAGTTGGTTCCCATGAACCTGTGTTGGAGTTAAAGGAGCAAGTTTGATTGTTTTTCCATCCTTTTCAAAACTGACATGTTCCTTGACTCATCATGGATCACCTTCCTATCATACTGCCATGGCTTCCCTAGCAAAATATGGCTAGCATGCATAGGCACTACATCACAAAGCACCATATCCGGGTATTTCTCAATGGAAAAAGAAACTAGCACTTGCTTATTTATCCTAACCTCTCCACAATCACTCAACCACTGCAACTTGTATGGTCTAGGGTGTTTCAAGATAGGTAAACTCAATTTTTTAACTAAAGTAGTGCTAGCCAAATTAATATAACTATTCACATCAATGATCATATTACATACCTTGTTATCGATGTGACATCTAGTATGAAAAATGTTCTCTCTCCGTTGCTCTGTATCATCCATCCTAATTTGTGTATTGAGAGCACGCCTAGCAACAAGAAACTTCCTATACTCTTCATTCTTATACTCAATCTCAATACTAGGCTCACATCGCCTCCTATCTCTCCCACCTTGCAAATTTCTGATCAAGACTTCTCGTTGATCCATCTTATCCCTCACTTCACCCAACACCAAGTTCAATCGCTCAAACTGTTGCATGGCTTGCAACACAAATGATAAGTTATCTGCCATCCCCTTTGGTGATTAGTCACTCCTATGAGACATCATAATGTGCTGCACAAAAAGAATGTTAGTAGAAAACCTCACACACTCCCTTAAGTGTTTACTCTCGAATAATGGCACTTCACTCGTGTTTCACTTTTAATTGGCTTTTTCCGAAAATAATCTCACACTCTCTTGCCTTTTACCTCAATAGTTTTCTCGCTCACGCTCTCTTAGAATTAGTTGAACTAAATCAAGACAATACAACCTTGTATTATTCCAACCAGTAATATAGATGCAAGAAAGAAGAACAAGAAACAAGGAATGAAAAAAATGACACGAGACTCAAGGAATTTATATGAGGGAAAGAGTAATGATAAAGTAAGATACCCACTAGAAAGATGTTTTCAGCCCCTTTGATGATAAAAATCAATCAACAAATGTCTTTCTTTCTCTATGTTGTAACTATGTAGCAACATATGAGAATGCTACCCTTTTTTTTTTTTGTTTGATTTTTTTTTCTATCTTTTTCTTTTCCTTTCTTTTCTTTTCTTTTCTCTAATTCAATCACAAACAACAATATTCAATTAAAAATAAGCAATTGAATTCAAACACACAAGAATTGATAATGAAATAGAAGAGAATCAATGGAACGGCACTCCAAGCAATTGACAAACTTAGAGATGCAAGAAACCCTAGGAGATGCAAATTTCAGCCAAACCCAAAACCCTAAGAATTTTGGCAGCGTACTTTTTGTTTTGTTTTGTTTTTTTGGCAACCCTAGAACGATGAAGCCCTAGAGTTAAAGATGCAATAAATAAAAGATAGAATCAGACCTGATTGGAAACTGAGTTCTGAATACCAAATGATATGAACCCGTAGGAAGGGAATCCCTTGAACCCACAATCAAATTGAGAGCTCACCCAAGAAAGCCAAAATCAAGTCAATGGATGGAGAATCTAGACCCGATGAGAACTTGTTTCAAAAACCTAGATTATATTAAAATCTAAACCCGTTGAAGAACCCGTCTCAAGAACCCAGATTACAAGGAGGAATGCCACAAAGGTTATGATTTACCCTTGATAAGTTCAAAAGTTCAATCAAGAATAAGAGGAGTAAACTCAACTCACAATGAAAATTCAATATTGTCTACCTTTCAAATGAGGCTACAAAGAGTACGTAAACCAAAACCTAATTGAAACCCTAGTCCAAAATAAACCCTAGTTTCCAGAAATACCCTTGGATGAATAGTGCCTTGGCTACAGTAAGGCGCTACAGTAACTCACTACAGTACCTCTTCAACACCCTAGTTCCAAAAAATGTAACTTTCCAAATAAGCCCTTGGCCAAAATACAAGGGCTTCCCAAAAATCATAGTTCATAATAAATAAGACATATGTAGGCCAAGCATTCTCAAGCCCTCTTATTATAAACTAATAAAATAAATACTTTAACAAATTGAAAGCTTTCAATAACAATAGGCCCAAACGATACTCTAAGTCGTGTCTTCCACATCTTGTATCAAGTGGATTAAAACTGGTTCTCCTTCTTTCAAGGCCATCTTGAGTGTTGGGCTCTTGCTAGCTTTATCTCAAGTAGATTGCACCAATCCTTGCATTGCTTCCTGGATCTTCGTGGCTATTGATCTTGTAATTGGCCCATCTGGAACTTGCAAAGAATCTTTTAGACAAGGCCCGCCTTGGTTCCCATCACCTTGGACATTCATCTTGACCTCTCTCACAAGACCATCATATCTAAGCTTATCTCCATTAGCAATCTTCACTTCATATGGTTCAATAGTACTCGGCTTCAATCCAACTTTGGTGACAATGTTGGAATTGATAAAATTGTGGGTTAAGCCACTATCAACCAATACGGTAACCTCAAATTTCCCTATCCATGCCATGACCCTCATAGAATTGGGCTTTTGAACCCCGGCCATGGCATTAAGAGACAACTCGGCATCCTCCTCTTCCTCACTAGGTTCGGTCTCCTCATGTTTAGACTCATGGTGTTATTCTTCATCTTGTTCCTCATCCTCAATCATAACAAAGGCTGTACCCGACTTGCATGAGTGCTCTTTACTCCACCTGTCTCCACATTTGAAGCACAATCCCTTCTTAATTCTATCTTGGACTTCTTCTCTAGAAAGTTTCTTAACCTCATAAGGATTAGGCTTAGAAACCTCCTTTCCCTCTCTACTTTTTCAAGGTGGTTTGGTTTGCAAAGTTTTTGAAGTTTTACTCCCCACATCCTTGGAAAATCTTCTCTCCATGGTAAAACTCTCCTCAAGGATTTCGGCCATCCTCATAACTTCTTGAATTCTTGTAGGTTGCTTCAACTTTATCTCCTTGGCTATCTAAGGCTTTAAGCCATCAATGAATGTACCCACAAGTGCTTCTTTGGACCATCCTCTCACAAGTGTTTGTAATTGCCGAAACTCCTCAATGTAGTGGTGGATTTTTCCTTCTTGTTTCAATTTAGCCAATTGCCCATGATGATTAATGGTGGGCGAAGGGCCAAATTGTAGCAAATTTTTTTTCTCAAATGCGGTCCATCCCAATCTTTTCTCATCCTTCTCATATTGATCTCTAATCCATCAACACCACTTGCTAGCTTTTCCTTCTAAGTAGAAACATGCCCTAGATACTCTCTCCCTTCTTAGCACCTAATAAGTGTGGAAGTAGTGATCAACCTTGTCAAGCCATTCATATGGATCCCCCCTATTAAACTTAGGGAAGTCCACCTTCGGTCTCTTGGGTCCCCGGTCATAAGCCCGGTTTTCCCTTCTTTCCTCATGGAACTCATCATCATGTCTTCCTCCATGTGGTCTTCTATCACGGTCATAATGGTTGTGTCTTCTCTCAAATTGGTTCTCATGGCCGAATGGCCTATCTTCCTCATAGTCATACTCGGCCTCATGGCCATCTTCAAGTCTTGGCATCTCATACCTCACATCTTGAGGTCTCTCTCTAATGCTTGGACTCCTATGGTGACTTCCACCATGAATCCATCTTTCAACCGCAATATCATCACGTTCAACACGTCCACCTCTTCTCATTTCAACTCTTGGTGGCTCATGCATAGGACCATGCATAGAATCGGTTACCCTTGTTTCAACACCATCAATAAAAGCATCATGCTTTTGTCCATTGGTCTCATGCCATGTAGCTTGGCCTTCAACAAGTCTTCTCTCCAATCTTTCAACGCTCTCATGTGTTTCTCTCCTCATGTTGTCCATGGCTCTCGTACTCTCTTCATTGTCTCGCATAGTGGCATTCATAGCCATCCTTAATTCGGCCATAGTAGTGTTGACCTTATTAAGAATGTCCATGACTTTGGAAGTATGCTCTTCAAGCATCTCAATCCTTTCCCGGTTTGTAGTCCCACTCCCTTCGGCTTTAATGTGTCTCTCGGCCATGGTGCTTGCAAATTAGTCTTGATCACTTACAAACTATCACTTGGATCACTTGCAAACTAATCTTGCAAACTGAAATTTCTGGTTGGTGTAGCTTGGACAACAACTTTGCAACTCTTTTGGGCGGTTTGAAGGCTCAAAAGTCCAACCTTGAGTTGTCCACTTTGTGGGTGGGCAACCCCTCTTGCAAAGAGGGTAGCCGACCCCTTCAAGAACACTACTCCGTCCTCTACCTCAATCCCTGAAACTCTGTATATTTACAATTCACAATAAAAAAAATAATTCAATGGGATCCAACAAGGGATCCCTCCCAATCCAATCACAAAGATTCAAGTTAACGCGTCATTTACTTCTTGGAGAAGTGAGAACTTCTCAAAAACACCAAGCAAGAATCCTCTCAATGAAAGCACCAATTAATGTTAGGGACCTCGGTCAAGTCCCTAAACACTAGGCTCTCCATGCCAAGGGCAACTTGGTGATGACTGAATCTCCGTTCCTCTCTTGCTTGATTATCGAACAATGGTGGCTATGGTGGCAATTTGGACAAGGTGAGGTTAAGTGTTTAGGCTAGGATGAGTGTATGAGATGTTGGGAAAAATGGCTAAGTGTTTGGGTGGCTAGGGTTGCATGGGGTGCACGGCAATAGTGGCTTGCATGGATGGTGCCACTTTGGTGATTAGGGTTAGGGTTTGAATGATGTGGCTAGGGTTTGAGATGGAAGATGGATTAGGGTTTGGAGGTGGGCGGCACTAGCTTGGCCGAATAGGTGATTGAGAGTTTTTAGGAAGGTTTCCTAAAAACTAGGGATTTGATTATGGATAAGGGTATGACCAGCCAAGAGGGATGAATGGGTCAACTAGGATTTCCAAGTATGATGGTCGACCAAGGCAATTCCAATAAGGAAGGTGTTGGCCGAAATTCACTTGGAGGCCAATATGGAATTGTGGTTCGGCTTAGGCAACAAGTGATGAGTCAACAATTTATGAAAAGTTGACAAACACTAGGGTTGGCTGAAAATGATGAATGGATGGATTGAATGAGCAAAATAATGATGAACACCAAGAACACAAAGATGAACACTCAAGAACAAAGTATAAATACTTAAGAAGTTGAATGAACAAATAAAGCAATTCAACAATTGATTCACGAATTGCACAAGAGTTGAATAAACCTCATATATTGATAAAAAAAAATAAGAACAAAGATAAACAACTTGGATTTAATGAATTGCACCAAGTTGAAAAACAAGATTAATAAATTACTCCAATTCAATGAATTGCATGGAGTAATCCTCTCTTTGGGATTCAAGGAATTGCACACAAAAAGTCCAAGTGTCTAGCACCGAAAATGATCTCTCAACAATGTCCTCACTCTAGTCAATTTGCCAAAAGATGTGAAAGAAATGACTAAGGGTCTTATTTATAAAGGTTACAACTTGGAAACCCCCAAAAGGTCCATTTGAAATAAAAGAAATAAAATAAATGAAGATAGTGGCATGGACTACACGGCTGTGGCATGCATGAGCCAATGGTTCGGCTAAGGTGGTGCATGGTGGTCCTCGGTCTGGTCCATGGCTAAGTGGCTCGGCATGGCTCGCTGTGGTGCATGGCATAGTGCTATGCATGGGCGGCTGGTGGGCATGGCATGGTTCCATGTTTGGCCTTCTGATGGTGGCTAGCCATGTGAGCCTGCTGCAAGGCATGGGCTGGAGCCATGCATTGGATGGCAATCCTGGTGGGCATGCCACTGGCCTGCTCTGCATGGCACTGGCTGGAGCCGTGCGCTGGACGACATGCTTGGTGGGCATGCCACTGGCCTGCTTTGCTTGTTATGGGCTGGGGTGTGCACTAGATGGCATGCCTGGAAGGCGTGCCGCTAACCTTGCTGGCGTGCGGCAGGAGGGCCACACGGTTGGGTGCATGCTAGCTGCAGGTGCATGGGTGCACGCGGGATGGGCGTGCGCATGGCTGTGCACTTGGGGGTACGCATGGCCGTGCGGCCAAGCTGGGGGCGCAAGGCCATGCGGCTTGTGTGCGTGCGCAACGCCATGCGGCCAGTGTGTGTGCACAGGGCCACACGGCCAGTGTACGTGCACTAGGCCATGCCACGGCGCATGGGTGTGCGCATGCCTAGCCATTCCCTAATTTGCGCATGGCCACTAACCTCACTGGGCCTGAGGCGTGGCATGCGTATGGCCTGCATGCTGGGCGCCCCATGCGTGTCAAGGCATGGGCCAAGGCATACATGTGGCCTGTCCATGGGCATGCTAGGCACCCTGTGTGTGATAAGACACGGGCCAGGGCATGTTCGTGGCATGATCGTGGGGCATGTCTCAGACATGTGCGGCAAATTTACGTGGGGGTCTAACACACCATCTGCGGCTGCCATGCACTAGCCGTGGAGGTCCATACAAGAACAATCGGCAAACCTAATTCTCACGTAGAGAGAAAAAGGGTAAAAAGGTCCAACCTAGCTTAACAAATTCGCACAGGAATGCATTTGTTGTGTCTGTTGATGTTACATTTTTTTAATTTTTTATTGCTTCTTTTTTAGTGTCTTTTGGGTTTTGTGTTCAAGACTTTCAATTTTTTTGTTTTTGTTTTCTGTTTTTGCTTTTTGTTTTTTATTTTTTGCATTTGGGTAAACGTCTGGGTAAGTATGGTTAAGCATGTGTCTCTCTCTTCCAATTAGTTTGTCCGAGGTCTGGGTAACTGTGGGTGACCGACTATTTATATTTTTCGTTTGGTTGGATTGTTTATTTGGTTTTCACATAACTATATTTTTTTTCTTGGTTTCATCACGATGTAGTGATGTGACATTATCGGAATGGGGCGATTACCCCTCTGGCTGATATGAGGGTGAAGGTTAAGGGGTTGGCCTGTGTTATTTCTCATTCCGTCCTGCAAGTCTCTCTCTCTCTCCAAAATGTTTTCTTCTTTTGAAATGGTTTCTTGAGTCCCTGTGTTGTGAATCTAGGCATCACTTTTTGATCCCTTTCTTTAGTCTCTGGCTTGTGAATCTGAGCGTCCCTTCCAGATCCATTTTTTTTGTTGTTCGTTTTATTTTTTCTATTTTCTTACTTTACTATGCGGTCTGAGTCTTGGTGCATTCTGGGTCTGATGGTTGTTCATCTCTTTTCTACTATGTTTGTGTGTTGTAGATCTGAACGTTCTTTGAAGAAATTTTTTGTGGTGTTATTTTTACGTGAATTTTCTTCTTTAGTGTTCTTTTCAATCGAAAATGAAACTAAATATTTTTATGGGTTTTCTGGTTGATAGTTTCAATTCTTTTCTTGTTGAAGACCTTAAGATTCTTGGATTTCATCTTCTTGGCGGTATGGTTTATATTTTTGTTCTTTTCTGTGGGTTGTGGACATGAGCGTTGGTTTTGGGATTTGTTTCCTGTTATTTACTGTTATTTTCTTTTATTTCATTTTCTGAGTTTTTTTCTTTTTGTTCATGTAGTACCGAGTTTTTATTGTTCCTTTTTTTGCTTCTATTTTCTGTTGCTTTGTTTGGCATTGGAATTTTTTTTATTTAGTGTAACCTTTTTGACACCAACTAACTATTTTCTTGGATTTTCCAATTGTTACTTTCAGATTTCCTTGTTGAAGACCGCGAAATTCTAGGATTTTATGTTCTTGGCTGTATGGTTTGTATTTTGTTCCTCTCTATAGCTGTGAGCTGTAGATTCGAATGTTAGTTATGGGATTTTTTTTTATCTATTGTTATTTTTTTTTTATCTAGTGTTATTTTTACATGAATTTTTTATTTGGTGTTGTTTTTCCATCCAAAACCAAACTAACTATTTACTAGGTTTTTTCGATTGTGACTTTCAGGTTTTACTTCTTGAAGACATTGACATTCTCGGATTTCATCTTCTAGGCCGTATGATTCATGTCTTATTCTTTTCTGTGGGTTGTGGATCTGGACGTTGCTTTTGGGATTTCTTTATTTGTTGTTGTTTACTTGCATGTTTTAATTTAGTCTTATTTTTAGATGGATGTTTGTTTTTATTAATGCTATTCTTTGCATCCGAGACAAATCTGTTAGTATTCTGGTTTTTGTTGGTCTTTTTGGTGTTTCCAGGTCTGTTGTGCATGCTCTAAGATTTATTTCTTCTGGTTTTTCCTCCTTATCTTTTTCATGCATATGGATTTAAGATGGCTTCTTTGGTTAAATTATGTTGAGGTTAAAATTTTTTGGTTGGAAAGTTTGTAGAATTTGTTTCTTCTTAAGGATTCTACCTTTTTATTTTTGTGTACATGTGGCTTTAGGATCGGTTTTGGTTGTTCATCTTATCTTATATTTCTTTTTTCTTTTTTCTTTTTTGTTAAAATAGAGGGTCATATAATGGAATGAAAAAGAAATTAAATATTTTTTGTTTTTGTATTTTTTTACATGTGGTTAAGATGGTTTCTAGTTGATCATATGTTATGAGTTAATGGTTTTTGTATCTATGACAGTGTAGCAATGAATTAAATTATGTTGAGGTTTTGCTTTTGCTTTTGTTATTTTATTTTGTAATAAAGATAGAAAGGTTCTGTTAATGGAGATTTCTGTATGGTACTTTTGTTTTAAAAAATACAGCATAAACGTAATCTGCATGGTTTGGTTTGGGATTGATGATGCTTTGAGATTCTTTTTTTTTTTCCTTCAGTGTCATCGTTTTTTTCCCTATAGTTAATCTAATTTGTTGGTTTGTTTCTTGCAGAGAATTTACAATTTTTGATTTGGAGTTGATGATTCATGCTTTTGAGGTTCGTTCATCTCTTTCTGTTTCTTTTCCTGATTTTGATATGTATATTTTTTTATTTTGTTGGATTTTATTAATAATATGGTTTTTATTTTTTTTTTGTTTGAAATGTTTAGGTTTATCATTTCTATTTATTTAAGTTTGTCTTTTTTTTAAAAGAATTTTAATTCATTTTTTTGTTTAAGATGTTTAGGTTTGTTATTTCTATTTATTTTGGTTGAGAATTTCGGTTTATGAAAAATTGGAGTTAGTTAAATGTTTAAAAAGTTGAAGGTAGTAAAAAAGGTGTTTGTCAAAAACAAATTTATGCATTGCAAAAAGAATTTTATTCTATCTTTCTAGGTATAAAAAAAAATGGTTTTTGATTGATTAAAACTCAATGCTTTTATTAAAAATAAAGATATGCTTCTGATTTATTAAGCAAAGACTGGTTATGATTTTCCTTAAAAAAATCTTAAGAATTGAACATAACTGAATATGACTAAATTGGTTTATACTGTTTGGGTTGATGAATTTGTTGTTTTTATTTATTTCTTTTGTGTCGTGTTTATTTCTTTTTTGAAAATATTGAAGGCATTTAAAGAAGAGATTGGAAAAAAAAAGAAGGAAAAAAAAATGTACAACTGGTGGATAAAATCACCAACTGTACAATATAAAAGATATAAAATCATATTTTGTTTAGAGTGTAAAATAAAATTAGAAAAAAACCATTTATTTCATCACCCCCTTCTTTATCACTTTGTCAGTAAGAAATATTATTATTATTTTTATCTATAACATGTATAATAATGTAACTATAAATATAATATTGCAACAATTGTATTAATTTGCAATAGTCTAAATTTTCTCAGTATAGATTCTTTTACTTTTTATTAATCACATACAAAACTGATAAATTTCTATCATGCAAGACCATTTACCATATTTAGAGAATATTGCAGCACAAACTTCTGAAAAAGAATGGATGATTAAACTTGCTGCAGATCCTAATCAACTCAACCAACGACAACACAAAAACTTCAATGTCCTCTCAATTGATCCCGTAAAAAATTACACAATGATTAATTGCGCCACAAACCAACCAACCAATATTTTGAACTAATTTTTTTGTCAATCTTGTATTAAATTTGTGTTAAACAAGTTTAGGAAAATGATCAGCTTACTAAACTTGTAGTAGACTATGGTATATTTTGAAGTATCTTTTGGTTTTTTGGTGTATCAAACTTGTAATTATTATACTTCACTTAGCTATCAATTGTTCATTAATCAGTTTTCTCCAATGCATTAAATTGTTCATTAATCAATTTTTTTTTTTTTTTTTTGTAAAAAAACATATTATTTTTTAGAAAAAATTGTTTCACCCACCTAGGCAAACGTGCTTTGCACGTGGTCCCCGTCCTAGTATATAGTATAGTATTAGGTCATATAGTATATAGTAAAGTATTATACTATATTGTATACTAATATATATATATATATACTTATACTTTATATACTTATATAGGCATTCGAACCCGGATCATCGACACAAATGGATTGTCATATTTTATTCTGAAAGTTTCATGAATCCACATATTCGAACAGGATTGTACATAGTTCGAACAATTAAAGCCTCTGTTCAAACGGTAAATTTCTATTCAAACAAGTAAATTAAAACAGATATCTCATTCGAACTAAAAAACACACGTTCGAACATGACTGCTTGATACACAATACCCAATTTGAATATCGAACGGTTCACATTCACACAAACCACAGTAAGCCCCTTCTCCATCTTACGCCACCAACTCTATTGTATTTTGGTCGTTTGTTGCTGTCTAAGAGGTATGACCCATCACACAATGTCTCTATGTGCTTAAAATTTGGATAAAATAGGTTGAAATGGGGGCTTTCTGGTGTTTTTCAGCTGCCATACAAGACATTTGGCCATAAGAATTATGGATGTTAATTTTTTTTTTTTTTTGCTTAAAATCAATGATTCTTGATTAATCGTTGGTTTTCATGTTCGGTTTTGAGTCGACTTAGTCATGGATCCTCATTAATGATCTCATTCGAACGGCTTCAAAGTTGTTCGAACTAGCATTTGCCAAACAGACATTTTTGTGTTTGAACGTGAAACAACACATTCAAACGTTAAAAACTGAGATGACGAACCGTTTGAATGGATTTTGCTCTCCATTTGAACTAAACATTTATGTTGTTCGATGGCCATAGGATTTATACTGTTCGAACTTCATATTTATCCGTTCGAATCAATATTAACTGTTTGAACAAGTCCCAATTTTGTTCGAATGAGTATAAACTATTCAAACATGGATTGATATTATTCGAATGGTATTATTTGGCATTAGAATTAAATACCTGGTAGTTAGAACAAAGTAGGTTCTATCCGAACATCACAGTATATAATATAATTTGAACTTTCTATTTTGTTTATATTCATTATGTATTTGTTTTATGAACAGTGAATTAGTGGCGTACATTGGAAGAAAACGTGAGAGAGAGGGCTAACCTAGTGGTGAAGCTAGTAAGACGAAGAGGCCGATATTGGTAGAGCAGAAGATCATTATAGAAGATTTCCATATTTTGTCTGGGATGGACGGAGCCTATTTTCTATTATTAGTGATAGAGGATGGGACCCTATTTGTTAGCAGAGGGGGGTGGCCTATCTTGACATGGTTAGTAAGTTTTATTGGGCCATGGGTCAGATGGAGACTAATGAGGAGTCTTTCTCGTTTGTTATTTGGGGAGTGAGTATCACTTTCTTGGGATCCCTAGTGAGCTTGGTGCATACCCTGCACAACAACCGCCTATAGGGACATATGGTGAGATGCCATCGAGGATGAGGTTCCAGTAGACGACGGTCCCACTCACGATAAGATTCGTCAGTTGAAGCATGATGATTCGGCTCCTTCATATGATGGCAGCAAGGTAATCAAACATGTTGATTTTATAGCATTTTTATTAATGCTGAATTTGATTGTCTCCCATAATTTTGATTCGAGGAAATACAAGACAGATTTCGTCATCGAATGGGCTCAATTTATATTAAGGATAGCTCGATGAGAGTCGATTGATTTGCCTTTAACTTTCTCATCCGCATTCGATCTGAGTCAC
Source organism: Pterocarya stenoptera (assembly GCA_003123785.1). Lineage (NCBI taxonomy): Eukaryota > Viridiplantae > Streptophyta > Magnoliopsida > Fagales > Juglandaceae > Pterocarya > Pterocarya stenoptera. Next base: position 120,063 of record QEOT01000913.1, on the reverse strand, counting down.
GGTATTCGAGCGGAGGTAGTCTACCATATGCATTGATGATTTCTAACCTCCTAGTCCAATCAAGGGTTGATGTGCAAATGATAGAGCGGAGACAACTACAGATCGAGCTCCTTAACAAGATTACCTTTAGCAAGAGTTAGGGGCACTTGCAGAATGCTCGCATTAATGTTCTAGCAGCACAAGATAATGTCACGGAGCATGATCCAACTTCTACTGATGCCAGTGTTGATAGACGGGCTGTAGGGACTCTTACCACGGAGATGTGATCCCTGCTAAAGGAGTATCGCACACTTTGGATCCAAGACAGGGAGAGGATCGTGGAGAGGATCACTGCACTCATCATGGGTCGACTGCAAGTGATTGAGGGATGCGTTACTGTGATCCAGGAGGACCTAGATAGTCTTACACAACAATTTTGAGTTTTGGATCTGATTTTTTGTTTTGTATCGAACATTGTCACTAATTACTATATTGTTTTTAGTTGTTATGTATAGTAGCTAGATTGTTTCTTATCAAAAATCATTTTCCTTATTTTACTTACTAGTTGACAATATAAAAAATGCCATTCCCTAGAAGGTAATGTTTTTTTTAATTGCAAATTCTTATTTACCATAACAAAAGTCATTAATTAATTTTTAAATTAATTTTATAAAATTCCTAGGGCGACATATATGATATATTTTAATTTACCATAAATAATAATTAACCCGTATAGGTAGATTTTTCATCTTTTGAAAATGATAATTAATAGACTCAAATAATAATTATTTTTAAAATATTTGAATGTCTTTCAATAAATTTCTATAATTAAACTTATTTCGATTTTCTATGCCACCGTTCAAATGTTTCTTATGAGAATTTGAACGGTTTATAACTCCGTTCGAACGCTATAGCAACCATACCCGCCAGATTTATTTATAACTTCCCACCAAAAAATTTGTCCAATGACTTAATATCGCGTTCGAACGGTTTCTAATTTTCCCCAAGCACAATTGTGTATACGTTCCCACCATGACTATTATCTATACAGGTATGTCAACATTTAAACGTGAATTGCAATACTATTCGAACGTGTATGAGAATGTTCGAACCATATAGCAACCATCCCTGCCAAACTTATTTATAACATCCTACCAAAAAACTCCTTCAAATGATTAAATCTCACATTTTTGAACAGTTTCTACCTTTCCCCCCAACACAATTGTCTACACTTTCCCGCCATGACTATTATTCAAACAGTTATGTAAACATTCGAACATGAATTACAATACTGTTTGAGTGTGTTTGTGAATGTTCAAACGGTGTTTTTTAGACTCTATATTTCATCTTAGAAAGTCTAGTTCAAACAGATATTTGTCTATTCAACGTGTAAAAAACTATTTCCATGTTTTGAGATGAAATTACTTTTAGGGATGAAATGTAATTCGTCCCTAAAAGATTTCGTTTCTAAAGATCAAATTTCTTGTGTGTTAGGGGCAACCCCAACAAAAATTCTGACAATTCTTTTTTGTTTTAAAAAGGTGTGTTTAAAAAATAAAATGAAGGAAGAAATAATAAAGAAAGACTTGTTGCTCTTAAGCCTCGTATACAAGCACAATTACTTATTATGAATATTTATAAGAACCAAACCAATAAGATTTCAGTTGTATGTATCTTATTATGCAGAACGTTTTTTGAATTTTATGAATATTATTTGATAAAAGAGCAGTGCTACTTTGCCTCTCAGAGTGCACCGCTCATTGTTACCGCTAGTTAAAAGTTTTCTTTTTATTTTTCTTCAATTTTTCTATTCATATTTTTTTAACTTTTTAAAACATTTAGAAAAATATTAAAAAAATATCAATATACTAATAGTCACTTCTTTAACTATTAAGTAAAGAAAAAAGTTAAAAAAAAATTAAAATACATGAGTTGTCAGGGCAAATAGTGTGGGCAAAGTAGTATATTTCGTGATCAAAATATTCAAAAGATGGATCAATATTTTAAAATGGGCTAGCTATACCTCATCAATGTCATCATCTTGATTAAGAAAATTTCTCCATGATTTTTAACTTAGGTCTAGTGTTGGTGACAACTAGTAAGCCAAAAGGTTATTATCTAGTTGACATATCTGCCTTTGTTACAGTTCAATCGTTTTACTCCTTGATGCAGAACGGAGGCTGCAATATATAGATGTAACGAAATAAATAAAACACAAATTTGGTTCACGAAAACCAACTATTCAATAAGAGAAATTCTAAAGGGAAGCATATACACCACACATTTATCTAACTAATTATATATGATTTGTCATTTTTATCTTTCTATCTTAATACTTAAATATGTGTGTTGAAGACGTGTTTCACCCCTTAGCACCCTCGATCATCTGCAACCAAAGGGTAAAAGGCACGGGGGAGTCTCTGATGCCTATGTCAGTAATGATAGGAGTAATCTCTAGGCCAATTCATTTCTTCAGTATTTTAGGTACCTAATCCCTTTAAATAGACCTTCCGATTTCTTCTCATACTTTGGGTTTAACCACCTTATCTATCCTTTGAAACTTGAATCTTAGTCTTTTAGAGTTATTTGCATGTTTCGAGTGGATAGAGATCCTTAACCGTGGGCGAGAACCTTCCTTATCAGTCTAGCTCGAACCTTATCGGGTTAGATGGGTATTTAGGTTTCATACACCTTGCTGGGCTGTGGAGGGCCGAGCCCATGTCAACACCCTGCGATCCGTTGGGAGCATTTAGACCCCTCCAGTTACCCCGCGAAGTCTCATGGCATATTATGCCTAGGGACTTTAATTTCAGGCATTCTGAGGTTCTCGGTGTTTGGGCTTTATAATTACTGTTTGTTGATGAGGCCAAGTCTTGGGCCTCACGTTTTGAGCCCAAGTTTGTATTCCCACCTTTAACTACCTCGTGAGTCTTTTTCATGTGCAAGGGTTTTTGAAGTGATAGTGATGACGTTTCGGGTTCCCCCTTATGATTCCCACGCTTTTTGTCAAAAGTTGATACGGCTTCCCAACTATACGCCTCCTCTCTTATCAACTGTCGCTAACTATTTATTTTCATAGTCTTCTTGCATAAGTCCCTTCTGTTTTCTTGCTCCCATTTCTCATTTCTTCCCTTTCTTTGTGCTCTCTGTGCTCATGCTCTCATGGCTTCTGGTAAGAGTTCGGTTAAGGGTTCTTCTCGAGGCATGGGTTCTTCGCTACCCCACGAGCCCTCCACCCCAGGCAGTTCTAGGGGTGCTGGTGATGTTGGGGCTAACCCTAATGTCGATGGAGGTCTCTCCCTATAACGCCCGTCCTTGTGTTGGGTGTTTTTACAGAATATTTTAGAAAAGACGACAGGAATTACCGTTCGATTTTAAACATTTAACTTCTAATCCCAGGGTGCAAGACTCTCCGTTATAAAATAAAATGTGCCTTTGAAATATAAGAGTGGAAAATATAAATCTTAAAATAAAAGGATCTCTTTTGCAGTTAAAGTCATCAGGCCTAGACTTCGGTGCTCTTCCCCTTTGGCTGTGTCCGTCCTGAGCATACTGCTCATTCAGTTCCTGTGGGGATGGAGGGGCACACATAAAAACTAAAATGAGTCGAATACTCAGTAAGCATTACTTCATACCGTTAAAATATAGCAACATATGTTTTCAGTCATGCACTTATCATTCTATACATACTATACGTACATGCATACATGCTTTCCTTTGCAAACGTCACTAGCGGGGCTTTCTTCTTTAAGAGAAAATGGCTTTCTTTTCATAAACGTTTCTCCCGCCAGTGTCATCTTTTCTTGAAGAATACCGTGCATTCATACATACTTTTCTTTTCACTTTCATAGGCAAGTGCACACTGTTACGCCCCCACGTGCTAGGGTTAGCGGCCTTATGGCCAATGGATTCGCTTATGGCCACGGGCTAGAATCCTATTCCGTCAGGGTGCCGCACTGGGTGCAATACCAGATACTACTACCTGGCATTACAATTTGACCATTCATTCATTGGGTATCCCTTTCATTTATGTGGCCGTTATGTAGTTTCATACATTTATACATGCTTCATGCCTTTCTTTACTTTTCATTCATTCATTCATGTCAGCTCTAAAGAGTTGAGACTTTCATTCATTTCATTGCATGAGCATGAGCTTTCATTATTTTCTTTTCTTTTCTTTTTATTTCATGCTTCCATGAGAAAAACATCATTTTCGTGAGAAAACGTCATTTAGGGCGTGAGCCCGAAAATCGTCTTTTCATGACATGTCTTTTCATGGAAAATAAATACAACAGATACTGTGTATAGTCATCCATTCACATGCATACAATTAATACTTTTGTTGTGTGAAAAGGGGCAGCCAAAGAGGGTCGTACATACTTATATTTTAAAAACGTTATGCTTCGTATGTTTTTTCATAAAACGTTTGCCTCTTCAAAGGAAAAACGTTTCTTTTCTTCGTTTTCAAAGGAAACACATTCCGTTTTCTTTTTATTATCTTTTAGAAAGCTCTAGAAGAGTATGAACATAACACTTACTTGGAATCTATGCTACTTTTATACCATGCAGTTTATTCATGCTCGTGTCAAATGGTAACCTACATGCACATACATAACCCAGCTAGCACGACTCTTCATGCTACCCATACCTCTTGACATTTCATCCCAACACTTAACACGATAGGACTTCATTTATAATTACACTTTACATCATGCCATATAGCTCGAGACTATTCCTAAGCTATATCGTGACCTCGTCACATCACCTGGTATACGTCCTAACTCATCACAGCACGACTTCTTGATTGACCATGTCACTTCATGATGTGCCCAGTCATGCTTCCGTTACACTACTCTGATACTTTCTAGCCACTTCGCACATACTCTTGGCCATAAGTCGACTACACGGTGACACTCGTCACCTCAGACTACAGGCCATGTCACTCCTACAGTTCCTAAACCACAACCAAACTTCACAGCACAGTCTACAATACTACACATCACACTTCCCAACTAGGCCCAACACTTCACGTCACGACACATCACAACACCTTATTACACAGCAACTCCATAATACTAACAGCACAGTCCACAACCTAGCCTATCAACTAGCATCTAACATAAGTAACGAGGGATAGAGCTTTATACCATCGACGGGGTAACCCGTGCGTCACTCTTTGACCGTCACAGTCGATAACATCGGAAGGAACGTACGGGATGGCTACACCACGTACGGTGACTGTTTAGGCGTTTGGATAGCTAGGTGTGGTCTTGGAAGGGCTCATGGAAGCGTTATGATGGTGGCGAGCGTAGCACGATGGATCTGGCTGTGTACAGTGGCTGTCCATTATATGTAGGGGTTGTCCACCACATAAAGTGGAGAATTGGACCTAGGGCTAGGCTGAGGGAGGCTGCTGGTGGAGCGGTGGAGGCTTGGGGGTAGTGGCACAGCGGTCCACGGTGGTGGAGAGAGGAATGTCCGTGTGTGAAAGGGAGAGGTGCTGTGGGAGAGTGAGAGAGAGTGGAGGAGCATGGATGGCAGATCGGGGCCATGGGTGGTCGGGATGGGTTGGTGGTGGCCTGAGGAGGCTGGAGATGGCAGTCACACACTGTGGGTGGTAGCGTACGGCGGTGGAGGGTGCAAAACCCGTGCAATGGAGGAGTCTCGTGCAGTGGATCTAGGAGAGGCTACCGGTTGTGGGTCCAAGGGAGGAGGAAGGGGGAGACTCAAGGATGCTCATGGTGGTGTCCGATGGCCTGGGTGGTAGCACACAACGGTGCTAGGGGCGTGCATAGTGAACCCATGCATGGAGGGAGCTATGTACGTGCATGAGAGGAAAGTGGCTGCATGGTGGAGGCCGAGCTTGCTGGAGGAGGATGACCGGTGGAACAGGCGGTGAGGCTCACTGGTGCACAGCAGCGCTGGGTTGTGTAGTGGAGGAATCGGGCGTGGGGGTGTCATGCAGTGCAAGCCGAGAGGGAGAGGGACGAGAGAGAGAGGGATGGGGAAAAGTGAGGGAGAAAGAGAGAGGGCTGGGGATTTTATTCTAAAACCCAATATCTGGGGATCAACAAAATGATCTAATGATGACTCTTAAATATTGATTTGAAAATGTGTAAACATTAACTTAATTAAAAGCACTAAAGGGAATTAAGATAGAATATTATTTAAAATAATATTCCTTCATCATGAATAAAAAGATGAAGTCTTAGTTAACATATTTAAGAGAATAAAACCATTAAATTAATTTGAAAATTCCATCATAATTTAATTCACGTAATATTTTAAATAACTGGAATCATTTATATAAAATGATTCCTCACAATTAAAATATTTTTGGAGCTTTCTAAAGATATTATAACTGAGTTATTTAAAATATTACTTAATTAAATAATGATGGGAATCTTCCATTTAAAATACATATAACTTTAAAATACAAAACTAGCTTTAGAAATCACATAGTATCTTTAAAACACGCTATCGGTGTCTAGCATGCATAACGGGGCTCTTAGATACTAGAGAGAAGCAGACAGACTATCGCATCGGACGTAATTGCTTACATTAGAAGGAACAAAGGAGTAGGGTGTTACACTCCCATTCCATTTTATACGGTCATCGCTAGTCTTCTTCACCTTCTTGTCGTGAGCTGGATGGAGTGAAGGACCAGTTCAATATCCTCGACACCGTGGGGTTGTCGTTGCCTGGCTAGTGGAGGGGGACGGTGGATATTAGAGGTATGGTTGTCTCCATTACTTTATATTTAGCTATGTTCACAATGGGACTTTGTCTACCACTTGTATGGCCCGTTCGCGACGTTTTAGACATCCTAGGCCTTGCTCTGGCCCAGCTGGTGCCGAATGCATGGCGCATCTTGATGGCTTGATGTGTTCTGTGGCGGCGTGCCCTAGAAACTTTGGATGACAATTACCCTGGCCTCACTGCCCAAGAATTCCTTTCCCTTCATGGGTTCAAGCATTTGGATGGGAATATATGCAGCTTTAGATCCCATAATAAACTTGTTCAACTTGAGCATAAATATTCTCACACCAAGGATTGGCATAGAATGTTTTTCTTTGTATCGAGAAGGGGTGGGAATTTTTTGTGGATGAGGTTGTACATCGAGAGCTCCCTATTAGAGTAGATTGGTCACCCATTCCTGATGAACGTGAATTCAAAATTTTGTTGTCCCCCAAGGAAGAAGCTCGTATTCGCATAGTTCAATCTTGGGCCACGTCCAATATTAGCTCCACTTAGTTGATGCCCTTTTAACACCTACGAATATTGATAGATTTTTTATGGTGCCTAGTCATGCCCATGTGCTTGGTCGTGAGTTTTTAGGTGCTCTTTCCCTGGTGGGAAACCTGAAGAGGGGCCAGTTCATAGAGGTGGGGGTGAAAAAGAAGAAAGCTCGCTCTGCGTCAAAACCTATGGACACATCTAGTTCTTCTTGGGGTGTTCCCCTTCCTCCTCTGTTAAATAGAGCCAAGGGGTCCAGGAATCCTCCCCTAACTCGGTCCAATTTGCTGAATGCTATCATGGCTCAAGCTACTGTAGACTAGCTTTTATTCTAGTGGTCGAGGAGGAGGAAGCCTGGGTGGCTGGCCCTTCTATCAAGCAAACAGTAACTACTGGGGATGTCTCTCCCGGTGAGGGGGAGGATCTTATTTTTGTTGTGAACCCCAAACGTCTTAATGCATCTTTCGCTGGCGATCTTTCTCCTTTCTTTCTTGACGATGCGGATTCTCTCAATTTGGTGGATGTTGGCGAGCATTCGTTTGGAGCCTCGACGGTTTCCAGTTGAGAAACTCCTGAATTGCCCTTTGTTTTTCCAAACCTGTTGGCGGAGAGCAGGTATTGATTCCTTCCCCGCCTTTCAATATTTCCCCGAGAGGATGCAGGGACCTTCTCCTCCTTTGTTCCGAGAGGATGCTGGCATTCCTTTTGTGCTCAACACTTCGTAGGGGAGGGTTGGAGAGACATCACCCACATATTTTGTTGGTGATGGGCAACTAGGTCATTCTAATGTCAATCAACCAATCAGGACTTCGTCTCATGTAAACGTCAATCTGCCGCCCTCTCTTGCTCAGGAACCGTTGTTGTTAGGGAACACAACTGGGGTTTCTCTTCGGATCCCTACTACTCGGGGTGAAATTTTCCTCTTCTCAGCCCAAGGATTCTTCTCAACCTTTCAAGTCATGTTGGGAGGAAGCATTCCATTTGACTATTCTCAAACTTCGTGGCATTCTTTTGCCGGTAAGTTTTTAACTTTACCTTCTGTTGTCACTCTATGATTCTCTTTCTTACTTTGAATTTGTCTCCTTTTTTCTATTTTTTTATTTAGGGGGTTGATCAGCTGGTTGAGATACTTGTGAATGATCATGTGGAGCTTGAAGAGGAAAATGACTCCATGCATTCGTTTATCGGTCTGGCCCATGGGGCTGTTGCTTCTACTCGGGAGGAGAATGCAAAGCTGGTTGCGGAGCTTGCTTGGGTTGAAACCCTTCGTCGAGATCAGGTTGTCTCCCTCCAATCTTAGTTGGTGAGCATCCATGCAGAAAGCAAGTTATACAAGGGAAACGCAGCTACCGCAGAAGCTGAACAAAGTAATCTTGTTGCCCACCCGAATGAGATGGAGTGAGGGGTGGAGGCCTTGAGTAAGGCGAAAGCTGATTGCCTTACACATTTGGCTACTTCTGAGGAAAAGCGGCGAGTGACCATCCTAAGGTTGAGTGTTATTCAAGGTGAGAAGGCTAAGGTAGAGCAAGATTTGGCTACCACCAAGAGTGCCCTCAAAGAACACAATCGCAACTTGCTAAAGTTGGATCGAAGCTAGGAAGGCAATAAGAAAGCCTTGGCTGCTTCTGAGCAAAAAATTTCTAAGCTAAATTGGGAACTGTGCCTTTTACAGGAATAAATTACTCGCATTATCCCTTAGATCAACTCTACTTGCGCCATTCGAGATCACGCTTTTGGGATTGGTTTCAAGCTTGGCATCAAACAGTTGCGGTCATTTCTTCTTTCGCATCCTCAGATGGATCTTCATACCTCAAATTGGAAAGACATTCATGCGAATTCAACCACTTATCATTATTTTGATTCCATTGGGCGGGATGTGATGCCTGATGCCTTTCCTCCTCCCTCGCCTGCTCCTTGACATTTTACTTATAATGCTTTTCTATACTTGTGTCTCAGGTAGTATGCCTTTTTTGTGATATGTATTTTGACTTTGTAATCTCTTAGTTTTGGGAATAGTTTCTATTATCGTTTCTCCAAATGGATTTGGTGAAAGCTTTTATGCTTTGTTTTGACCAGAAATGCACCTATTTCTAAATGAATGTTCATATATGTCTAACTGAATGGTTCGCGTAGCTCGCCTAGATTTTAATTGAATCAACTTGGGTGAAAATTAAAATGAGTTCAATCTATCTGGAAACCCCTAGTTTGTCTTGGTCAAAGGCATGATCGTGTCAAGTGGAGTGAGGCGGGAAAGATGCTCGACCGCTCAGTTTTTGCTAGAAGGTGTGGCGGGAGTGATGCTCGATCAAGTAACCTTATCGAGTGGAGTGAGGTGAGAGAGATGCTTGACTATTTAGTTTTTGGCGAGGAGGTGTGGTGGGAGTGAGGCTCGACGGTATAACCTTACCGATTGGAGGAAGGTGGGAGAGATGCTCGACTGCTCAATTTCAAGGAGAGTTCAAAAAATCATAGTAATAAGACGTTATGAAATAAAAACCTCCGTAAAAAATAACAGTTAATCAAAACGGTTTTAGCCACAAAAAGGAAAAATACTAAGAATTTGAACATAAAACTTCCTTAGATGCTCAGCATTCCATGGATGCGGCAATTCACGTCCACCCATATCTTTTAGGCAAGAGGTTCCCTGTCGGTTGGTCGCTGTAACCAAATACTATCCTTCCCACCTTGGTCCTAGCTTTCTTTCTTCTACCGTGGTTAGTCCTATCTCTTTTAAGACCTGATCGAGTATTATGAAGGATCTTGGTCTTACCTTTTTGTTGAAATACTGCTTCGTCTTCTTCTTGTAAGCAGCTACTCTTGTTTTAGCCTTTCCCCTTTTTTCTTCAAGGAGGTCTAGATGCCCTTCTAGCTCTTTTTCGTTCTGGCGGTCATTGAAATGGAGCCTTTTATGACTTGGTATCCCAACTTCCACAAGTATCATGGCCAAAGTTCTGTATGCTAGAGCAAAGGGGGTTTCACCTGTTGATGTCTTGGATGTTGTTTTGTATGCCCATAGTATCTTGGGGAGCTCATTTGCCCACGTTCCTTTCTTTTCGCCAACCTTCTTCTTTATTATTCCGACTATAGTTTTATTGGTTGCCTCGACCTGCCCGTTCGCTTATGGATGTCCGGGAGATGGATATTTGACTTTAATCCCAAGCTTCGCACACCATCCACGATAATGCTCTGAATCAAACTGCTTGCCATTGTTGGAGATATTGCTTTGAGGAATCCTGAACCTGCACACGATCACCTTCTAAATGAATTTTGTCACGTTTTGAGCAGGTATTGTTACCATTGCCTCAGCTTCTGCCCATTTTGTGAAGTAGTCAACGACAACAATGATGAACTTTGTCCCTCCTTTGCTAAGGGCCATGGAGCTATCATTGATCTTAACTCTTCTGGTGGCATGTTTGAGATTGGTGCGTGTATCTAGCATTTAGCACACCTTTTTATGAACTCTTTCACATCACGCAAAGCGTTGGGCCAATAATAGCCTACCCTAGTGATTTCAGTTGCCAGCGACCTTCCTCCTGAATGATTCCTGCAAACACCCTCATGTACTTCTTTCATTACATATTCGGCCTCCTCTTCCGAGATGCACCTTAGTAGTGGGTTAGAAAAGCCCCACCTATACAACGTTCCATTTATCAAGGTGAAACGGGCTACTCTATTTCTTATCTTACTTACCTTCTCTCGGGAAGTGGGTAAGTCACCATCTTTCAAATATTGAACGATGTCGTCTACACATCCCAGCAAACTTCCATCAATCCCAAAAACTTCATCCCCTATGGCTGTCGTATCTACTGTTCTGAGGGTGACTTCCCAAGGCAAGATCTTCTCCTAGCCTACTAATGCTGCCTTTGCCAGTCAGTCCACCTTCCAATTGTCCCCTCTCGGAATCTGCTCGATCCAGAAATACTAGAATAGACGGGATATCCCTTGGACACAATGAAGGTATTTTATTAGCTTTGGTCCCTTCGTTGAATACTCCCCAATTACATGGCCAACCACCACCTGAGAGTCCGCCTTAACTACTACCGCTTGCCCTCCTGATGCTTCAGCTATGGCCAAGCCCATGAGTACTGCTTCATATTCCGCTTCATTGTTTGTCACTTTGAAGTTCAATCGGATGGCATGAAATGATTCTACACCATCCTCTGTGACCATGTGGGCGCCCACGCCCCTACTGTCCAGCAAGACAAGCAGTCAACATGTATGAGCCATGGCTTCATCTCAAGGGCCTTTGGTGTCTTTTCAGGAAATTCCGTTAACATAGCAACAAAATCTGCCAAAATCTACCCTTTGACCGAATTTCTGGGGATATAATTGATGTCATACTTGCTCAACTCCATAGACCATCTTCCCAAGCGCCTTGCAGTGTCAGGTCTTTGCAGTACTTTTTGCAAGGGTGTTGAAGTGATGACCCTTATGGGGTGGACCTAGAAATAAGGTCGCAACTGCTGTGCTGACATTACTAGGGCGAAAGCAATTAGCTCAATCTTCAGGTATCTCCTTTCTGCTCTTCTCAAAGCTCTACTTACATAATATATGGGCCTCTGATCCTTCCTCTCTGACCAAAGCTGAGGATACTACTCCCGGAGTTGCAGCTAGATAAATTGACAAGGGCTCTCCTTGCCTAGCCTGACTAAGTAGCGGTGGGTGAGAGAGGTATTCCTTTAATTGCACAAATGCCTCTTCACATCACGCACCCTACTATTGTGCTTTTTTCAATACCTGGAAAAACGGCATGCATCTGTCAGTTGAATGGGACATAAACAATTTGAGAGCCACTATCGTTCCTACTAGCTTTTGTACTTCATTGAAAATCGTGGGTGGCTTCATCTCAATGATTGCTCTGATTTTTTAGGGGTCCACCTCGATGCCCCTTTCAGATACTATGAAGCCCAGATATTCACCCAATTGAACTCCAAACGCACATTTAGTTGGGTTAAGCTTCATCTTGTACTATTGTAGAACACCAAAAGCTTCTCTTAAATCCTCCACATGCTACTCAAACTCCATGCTTTTTACCAGTAGGTCGTTCACATACACTTTCATATTCTGACCTATTTGTCTTTAAACATTTTATTGACCAATCTTTAATAGGTTGCTCAATCCAAATGGCATAACTATATAACAATATAAGCCATGGTTGGTTATAAAGGCCGTTTTCTCCTAGTCTGCATGGCTCAATCTGATTTGGTTGTATCCATAAAGCACAATATCTTGTGTCCAGCCATGGCGTTGACTATCAAATCTATCCAGGGAAGTGGAAAGCTACGTCTCGTGCATGCTTTGTTTAGGTCTGTGAAATCGACGTACATTTGCCATTCCCCGTTGGATTTCTTTACTAGAACAACGTTTGACAGCCAATTTGGATACTGAGTTTCCTTGATAAACCCTGCTGCTAACAGACGACCCACTTCTTCTGCCATTGCCTTATATTTTTCCTTGCTGAAATTTCTCTTCTTTTGATCCACAGGCCTCATGTCCGGATTAACATTCATTCAATGCTCCATCACCTCCTTATTGATTCCCGGCATCTCCTGGTGATTCCATGCAAAAATGTCTTTATGCTCGACAAGGAGCTGTATCAGGCGATTTCTTTCTTCTTTCACCATTGTCATCCTGATCCTTATATGATTGTTTGGCTGGGATGGATCTAAAGACACGGGTTCCAATGGTTCGTCGGCCCCTCCTTGTCTGAAGGCTTCCTCTTCCCTCATTTCTACTTTCGTTGTAAGAATTGTTGGTGGAGGTGGTGGGCAGCCTTCCTCGCCATGTTCTCATGACTCTACTATTTTTACATCTCGCTCTTGCCCTTTCGGCTCTTGTACGTAACACTCTCGAGAGAGTATTTGCTCTCCACATACCTCGCCAACTCCTGGTGGCAGTAGGAACTTCACTTTTAAGTGATAAGTGGATGTAATCGCCTTTAAAGCATTTAACGTTGGTCTACCTATTATGGCATTGTAGGACGATTGAGTTCTAACCACCAGGAAGTCAGCCATATTGGTGGCAATGCAAGGGTCAGTTCCTACTAACACCGGTAGTGTGATGGACCCCATGGGTTGAACCGCGTGCCTCGTAAATCCCTTCAAAGTGGTTGGTGCCGGGTGAAGTTGGCTGACATTTAAACCCATCTTTATGAAAGCATCCCAGAACAAAATGTTTGTCGAGCTCCTATTGTCTATCAATATTCTTCTCGTCGTATAATTTGAGACCTGCATTGTCACTACTATCGCATCATCATGTGGGTACACCACCCCCTGGAATCCTCTTCGCTAAAGAAGATTGGGGGTGAGTTATGCATCTGCGCCTGCTTGACAGGCCTCTACATTGTAAATTTCTTCATACCTTGACCATCTTGCATAAGCCTTTCTCCCTAATGAGGTTGGTCCACCTCCCGCATATCCACTAGTTATAGTACGGATTTCTCCCAGAGGCAATCTTCGCCTATCTACTTCTTGCCTAGACCACTCATTTCTTGGTTCTTGCGACCTTCTTGCCTTTTTAGGGGATCTCCTCTTTAGGCTTCTACTCCATCTATCCTCATATTCTTACTTCTTGTCATTCCAGCGTCGTGGCGGAGATTTGTTCTCGGCCACAATACACTTTAGTTCTCCACTTCCTTTCAATTCCTTGATTTTTTGTTTGAGCATTTGGCAATCCTTGGTTTGATGACCATTTGCCTTGTGGTACGTGCAGTACCTTTGTTGTCACTGCCCGCGGTCCTCATCTCGCATGTTCTCTTTTGTTTTGCCCTGGCCATGTGCACTGGATAGTGAATGCGACCACTGCAAGTCTTCCTTCCATGTTTATTGAAGTCTCTTCCTGATCTCTAGTTGCCTGAGACTGAGTAGTGATGGGCATGTGAAAAGCACACTGATTTGTAAGATATATTAGATCTCACAGACGACACCAACTATTGAGGATGTGTTTCACCGCTTAGCACCCTCGACCTTCTGCAACCAAAGGGTAAAAGGCACCAGGGTGGAAAGGGGGAGTCTTAAATCCCTAAGTTCGTAACGATAGGAGTAATCTCTAGGCCAATTCATTTCTTCAGTATTTTACGTACCTAATCCCTTGATATAGACTTTTCACTTTCTTCTCATCCTTTGGGTTTAACCACCTTATCTGTCCTTTGAAACTTGAGCCTCAGTCTTTCAGAGTTATCTACCTGTTTCGAGTGGATAGATATCCTTAACCGGGGGTGGGAACCTTCCTTATCAGTCTAGCTCAAACCTTGTCGAGTTAGATGGGTTTAGGCTTCATACGCCTTGCAAGGCTGTGGAGGGCCGAGCCCATGTCAACACCCTAAATCAATTCCAATCAATTCCATCTTCCTCTTCTTATTGACCTCATGTTCATCATAATAAGGTTGAAAGTGTATTAACCAAAATAATGTAATGCTCAAGAATTTATCTCAGAAATTCATATTAATTTCTTCCAACATGCTAAATCCAAAACTACTATTTTGCACTGGAAGAATTGGAATAAAAAGACCCTCAATTCCAAGAAAATTAACATAATCACTAACTCAAAACTTAATTGAGATTCTTCAATCTTCAAACTTTCTCCACAATCTTCTCTTTTTTATTTTGTTCTTTTTTTTCGTAATTTCGGTTGCAATCATTACTTCCTCCATTAGTTTATATTCGTCTAGATAGCTATCATAGGTTAGTGTGGGGCTCCAATCTATGGAAGGATATGATGCTCCCCCTCTTCCTGAGTAGTCATCTTAGGTCTTGGTAGAATCTCAACCTCAAAGTCATCTTCCTCGAGATAGTTATCATAGGTACGGTCACCGTAGAATTCCAAGAATTCTCCTCCTCAAGGTTCTCTCTTGATAGTAGTCATCACAAGTCGTGGTACTAGAATCCAAAGTTTCCTCAACTTGTTCTTCAATACCATAATTATCGTCACAATGCTCGTGATAAAATGGATTCTAATGATGTCAAAGTCGTGGTGTCATTACTAGAGCGTTAATATGATCAGACAGAGCTTCCATTTGTTGAGGGTACTTCTCATCATGGAGGTGTTCTATATGCTGCACTCATCGTGCCTATAGTTGTTCATACCGTCATGCAACATTGTGCTCGTACACTTAACACTTCCCACATTTGAGCTCTTCGTCTGCCACACCAACTCGTCATAGCAAAAGAACGAACCAATCTTTGATGCTATAATCTGATGCAGTGCGCAAGCTAAATTCGATACTGTAGATACAACAAATCAATAGGCACAACACATTTTCACATCATGGAAAAAAGAAGAGGCAATTCTTCAGTAAATTTTAAAGATCTTACTTGAGAGGTTTGGATAGTGAGTTGAGTTGAGTTGAGTTGAAATGAGATAAAAGTTAAATAAAATATTATTTTTGTTTTGAAATTTGAAAAAGTTAAATTTTTTATTATATTTTGTTTGAAAGTGTGTAAAATTTGTAATGATAAGATGAGATGTGTTGGAAGTATTTTTTAATCCAAACCTCCCCTTAAGATGACAGACAATAGATAAATTTTAAGGTACGAGGTTGTGATATTTTTTGGATAGTTGAATATAGTTATGTCCATTCTTCAAATTCATCCATCCATCAATTTCTTGCTTGTGTAAATTGCTTTTGTCGGGTTGAAATATAATGTTGATGTGTATCTTTTTATGTATTATCATGTTGGAGTACTAATGTTTTTCAAAAGACTATTTGTGGCTAGCTATTTTGGTCACAAATAAACGGAGTTTTCCTTGCTGCAAATAATTATTTTGATCAAAAATAAAAAATATTTGTCACCATAGAAGGCATGGCAAATAATTATCAACAAGAAATGTTGTCGCAAAAGATTATTTGCCGTAATATCTCATCGATGCAAAACAAGTATTCTCGGCTGTTAGGGAGAGCCTGTCCCAGAAAGGTCCAAACCCAAGGAGGTCAAGCTACAGAACCCCAGGCCCAAGGAGGAAAGCCAGCCGTGGGCTAGGAGCCCGGGCCAGAGGAGTGGGTACCGAGTGCAAACTAACCCGGGAAGGCCTTTCGACACCAAACTCAGATATGCCAAGGAGAATGTCTCACGACTCAGCAACCTATCGAGCCCCACTATACGGCAACAAGTGGGACACCCTACTGAAAGTGGATGGCTGAACGTGCCTAATTGTGGTCCCACCAAACTCAAGACACGTTACATTCAATGCACATGTCAGAAGGCCTGGCATGTATCGGCAAGCCCCCAGAGCATGTAGGAAGGCTCGGCCACGACCTGACACCCCACGATCTCCCTCAGCCGCCTAAGCAGCAGACTGACAGGCTGTTGCAACGGGAAGTGAGTGGTACCAGGACTGACTCAAGTATGACCTGACACGCCATGATCTCCCTCGACAGTGGAGCCCCAGATCAGGTACAAATAGCAGCCACCCCTACCACGGGAGGCCATTCTTGACACCCTCAAGTTCAAAGTTTCCCAGATGGAAGCGTACGACGAGTCCAAAGACCAACTAGAGCACCTAGAGACGTTCAAGGCCCACAACCTTCCATGGTTTTCTAGGACAAGTCACTTGCTCAGCCTTCCCACTAACATTGAAGGTGGTCGCCCGGACGTAGTTTGCTTCGCTATCTTCAGGAATGATAGAAAGCTTCGAGGAGCTCGCCTACCTCTTCATGGCATAGTTCCTAGCAAGTCATAAGAGTGGAACGACTGAGGCACAAAGAATAGTTGAAGGAAGAAATGGAGGAAGAAGAAGGAGGGGAGCACCTTATATATGAGAGGATGGCTAGAGGGAATGCGGGAAATGAAGTGGTACTGATGGAAATGACGTCAGCAAATGCCATGCTGCACCATCAGCCGAAACGATGGCAAGCATGGCAACTGTCGAGTAAGAAGAATGGGCGGCAAGGGTCCCAGAGCTTGAAGAAAGACGGTCAGCACATCCAATCAATTGCTGGGAGATGGGATGATCACAGGAAATGAGGAGAAGCATTTATTGGACTGGCGAGTGACCATGAGAAGCCGAATCAGCAGGAACCGAACGGGTGGCCTCTAGAAACTTGAAGCGATGGAAGCCGAACGGGCGACACCATGATTAAAAGTGTTATAAATTCCCGCCACGTGCCCGTGATAGGAATTCTCTAGGTTCTGTGAGGGAGGGTCCATCCCAGAAGGGCTCGGGCCCAAAGAGGTCAAGTTATGGAACCCCAGGCCCAAGGAGGAAAGCCAGCCGTGGGCTAAGTGCCCTGGCTAGAGGACTAGGTACTGAGTGCAAACCAACCAAGGAAGTCCTTCCGACGCCAAGCTTGGATATGCCAAGGAGAACGTCTCAGAACTTGGCAAATTACCGAGCCCCACCGTATGGCACCAAGCGGGACACCTTACTGAAAATGCATGGCTGAACGTGTCTGATTGTGGTCTCATCAGACTCAAGGCATATTGCATTCAATGCACATGTCAGAAGGCCTGGCACGCAGCGGCGTGCCCCCAAAGCATGTAGGAAGGCTCAGCCATGACCTGACATGCCACGATCTCCCTTAGCTGCCTAAGCCACCGACTAACACGCTGTTGTAGTGGGAAGTGAGTGGTAGCAGGACTGACTCAGGTACGACCTGACACGCCATGATCTCCCTCGACAATGGACCCCAGATTAGGTATAAATAGTAGCAATCCCTTCCACAGGAGGTGATGAGTGTATGAAAGTACACTCTAAATACCCTATTATTGGACTATAATGCTAAAATATGAATATAAATTATAGGAATTAATGTGTATTCTTGAATTGAGTTTCTATTTATTTTGAGATACTCCTAAGCAGATTTTTATGTTTAATTTCAGGGACTATAAAAGAGTAAGTCAAAACCCAGTCAAATTCAAAGGACTTTCAAATGGGCAAGAGTTGGAACAACTTAAGAACTTTCAATGAGAGTAGGACTCTTCAAATTAGGATAATGATGGGGTTTAAGAGTAATTCGGATCAAGAGAAATAGTCAGAGTCCAACATGCTATAGGAGACTGTCTGGATATACTTTAGTATTTCGAACATAACTTTCTACTCACATATTGGATTAATTCGATTCTAGATGCGTTGGAAAGCTAACTTAAAGGGATACGATTTTGTCTCTAATACAAATTTCTAAATTCGAATTCCTAAAGTGCGTACGTGGCTGCCAATATAAGTCCTAAGATTTAGGCGATTTTCCTAGGCAGGAATCATGAAGATATTAGGGTTTCTTTCCTACCCTATATAAGGATATCATTAGGAGGATGAAAGGAAAGGAAGAAGGAGAGAGGAATTTAATTGTCATGGCTGCCGTTTGCTTTACCTTTCTCTTGAGATTTTTGTTGTCCATTATATTTATGGGTAACTAAATTCTCAAGTAGGGATAGGGATGAACTTGCACATTAGATGATATTTGTAATTTACTTTTGATTTATGTATTTGATTTTCAATTACTAAAACTCTTTTGTTTTATCATTCTCAATTCATCGTTGATGTTCTCTTTTCCGAATAATCATAGAATTTATTCTGTTTATGGATTCAGTCATGCTTTTTCTATTGAATGGATTAGCTCTTTGATTATGTTTGGATCAATTATTTATCTATATTGATTTAATTCTTTGCTGCAATATTGCTTCTTGAGTATATTGTCGTCGTTGGATTTTCTCAATAGTAATAATAATTTACATATTTTAAAAGTGATGAATGATTCTTCATAGGGTTACATTTGGTTTAATCTTGGTTTATAAATCTATATCTTCCGATTGGGAATTT
>QEOT01000913.1:39539-97342 GCA_003123785.1 Pterocarya stenoptera | reverse complement strand
GTGAGTTATGGAGTTGAACCTTTCGCTTGAGATGTTCTGAATGTTGCATGTGTCAGGGCTTCTGGTTATATGGATATAGTTTGGAACACATACACACTCTGTGGATTGCTATAGGTGGATTGCTTGTGATAGGGTTATTGAATTCCTAAGATTGCTTTGATATGTGAATCTGAAAAGTGTGATTTGGTGGCCTTTGTGTGTAATTTTATTTGGTCTATCTCGGGATTTTGGCATGAAAATTGCTAGGGACTAGCAATGAGTAAGTTGGAGGGTGTGATGAGTGTATGAAAGTACTCTAAATACCCTATTATTGGACTATAATGCTAAAATATGAATAGAAATTACAGGAATTAATGTGTATTCTTGAATTGAGTTTCTATTTATTTTGAGATACTCCTAAGTAGATTTTTATGTTTAATTTCAGGGACTATAAAAGAGTAAGTCAAAACCCAGTCAAATTCAAAGGACTTTCAAATGGGCAAGAGTTGGAACAACCTAAGAACTTTCAATGAGAGTAAGACTCTTCAAATAAGGATAATGATGGGGTTTAAGAGTAATTCAGATCAAGAGAAATAGTCAGAGTCCAACATGCTATAGGAGACTGTCTGGATATACTTTAGTATTTCGAATGTAACTTTCTACTCACATATTGGATTGATTCAATTCCATATGCGTTGGAAAGCTAACTTAAAAGGATACGACTTTGTCTCTAATACAAATTTCCAAATTCGAATTGTTAAAGTGCGTACGTGGCTGCCAAGATAAGTCCTAAGATTTAGGCGATTTTTCTAGGCAGGAATCATGAAGATATTAGAGTTTCTTTCCTACCCTATATAAGGATATCATTAGGAGGCTGAAAGGAAAGGAAGAAGGAGAGAGGAATTTAATTGTCATGGCTGCCGTTTGCTTTACCTTTCTCTTGAGATTTTTGTTGTCTATTATATTTATGGGTAACTAAATTCTCAAGTACGGCTAGGGATGAACTTGCACATTAGATGGTATTTATAATTTACTTTTGATTTATGTATTTGATTTTCAATTACTAAAACTCTTTTGTTTTATCACTCTCAATTCATCGTTAATGTTCTCTTCTCCGAATAATCATAGAATTTATTCTGTTTATAGATTCAGTCATGCTTTTTCTATTGAATGGATTAGCTCTTTGATTATATTTGGATCAATTATTTATCTATATTGATTTAATTCTTTGCTGCAATATCACTTCCTGAGTATATTGTCGTCGTTAGATTTTCTCAATAGTGATAATAATTTACATATTTTAAAAGTGATGAATGATTCTTCATAGGGTTACATTTGGTTTAATCTTAGTTTATAAATCTATATCTTCCGATTGGGAATTTTGGGAATTGAGTTATTCAATGAATTAAGAGTAATTAAAATACTAGATTTGTGCAAGGGATTCCCGACGCTCTACTGTTTGTCAAATTTGAGTAATTTTTTCGTTAATCACTTTGCCTCACTTTAATTTACATTTAAAATTAATCTTTGTTCTCTATTAATCATTTGATATTTTTCCTTAGTTTCTTTGTTTCTTCTACTATTCCTAATTTGTCTCTCTGTGGAATCGACACCCCAAAGCTTTGCTACAACTACCGCGTTATTCTTTGGGCGTAATCAGGAGGCCACTCTTGAAACTCTTTACTATTCTTTCTAATCTTCTTAGCTTTCTCATCGGTAGAGAATTATTCATATAATTTGGCATCGAAGTGATCCCAAATGTTACTAGAGTCTCTTCATTCTCATAGTTGCATGTGGTGTGGAGCTTAGTTATCGCGGTACTGCTCGGGCTTTGAAACATGACATCAACAGTGGCGATGTTTGTGAGATTTATTTTTCCATAAAAGCGTGTACTTTGCATGCCGGCAGCAACATAGTCCCAAACTACATGAAGGGGGGATTACAAGGAGGGAACGATGGAAGCAAGACTCGCGAGTATGGAGGAGACAATAAGAATGCTAACGGAGGAAACTGGAACGCTCCGCCAGGAGAACGCGGCCCTTAGGTTCGCCAACAAGGAGCTGGCGGGGGAAGGAGAACTGAGTGGCAATGAGCATTTGGATTTGAGGCAGGCCCCTACGGACATCACAGTAGAAAAAGAGAGAAGCAAGATGCATCTCAAAATTCGAGAGCTTAGGGATATGGAGAAAACAATTGACACCGCATCCACCGTAGACCAGCTACTGGTCAGTACCGACCTCTCGTACAGTGCAAGAGTCGTGGTAGTACCACTTCCCCTCAAGTTCAAAGTTTTCTAGATGGAAGCGTACAATGAGTCCAAAGACCAGCTGGAGCACCTGGAGACGTTTAAGGCCCACATGACCTCGCATGGTTTTCCAGGAGAAGTCACCTACTGAGCCTTCCCACTAACACTGAAGGTGGCCGCTCGGACCTGGTTTGGTTCGCTATCGTCAGGAATGATAGAAAGCTTCGAGGAGCTCGCCTACCTCTTCCTGGCATAGTTCATAGCAAGTCGTAAGAGTGGAACAACTAAGGCACGAAGAATAGTTGTAGGAAGAAATGGAGGAAGAAAAAGGAGGGGAGCACCTTATATATGAGAGGATGGCTAGAGGGAGCGTGGAAAATGAAGCGGTACTGATGGAAATGACGTCAGCAAATTCCATGCTGCACCATCAGCCGAAACGACAGCAAGCATGGCAACTATCGAGTCAGAAGAATGGGCGGCATGGACCAATGAGGTCCCAGAGCTTGAAGAAAGACGGTCGGCACATCCAATCAATTGTTGGGAGATGGGATGATCACAGGAAACGAGGAGAAGCATTTATTGAACTGGCGAGTGGCCTTGAGAAGCTGAATCAGCAGGAACCGAACGGGTGGCCTCTAGAAACTTGAAGTGATGGAAGCCGAACCGGCGACACCATGATTAAAAGTGTTATGAATTCCAGCCACGTGCCCGTGATAGGAATTCTCTAGGTTCTGTGAGGGAGGGTCCATACCAGAAGGGCTCGGGCCCAAAGAGGTCAAGTTATGGAACCCCAGGCCCAAGGAGGAAAGCCAGCCGTGGGCTAAGTGCCCTGGCTAGAGGACTAGGTACTGAGTGCAAAGCAACCCAGGAAGTCCTTTCGACGCCAAGCTTGGATATGCCCAGGAGAACGTCTCAGAACTCAGCAAATTACCGAGCCCCACCGTATGGCACCAAGCGGGACACCTTATTGAAAATGGATGGCTGAACGTGCCTGATTGTGGTCTCGTCAGACTCAAGGCACATTGCATTCAATGCACATGTCAGAAGGCCTGGCACGCAGCGGCGTGCCCCCAAAGCATGTAGGAAGGCTCGGCCATGACCTGACATGCCACGATCTCCCTCAGCCGCCTAAGCCGCGGACTAACACGCTGTTGTAGTGGGAAGTGAGTGGTAGCAGGACTGACTCAGGTATGACCTGACATGCCATGATCTCCCTCGACAGTGGAGCCCCAGATTAGGTATAAATAGTAGCCATCACTTCCACGGGAGGCCACTCTTGAAACCCTTTACTATCCTTTCTAATCTTCTGAGCTTTCTCATCGGTAGAGAATTATTCATATAATTTGGCATCGAAGTGATCCCAAATGTTACTAGAGCCTCTTCATTCTCACAGTTGCACGTGGCGTGGAGCTTAGTTACCGCGGTACTGCTCGGGCTGTGAAACATGACATCAATAGTGGCGACGTTTGTGGGATTTATTTTTCCATAAAAGCATGTACTTTGCATGCCGACAGCAACATAGTCCCAAACTACACGAAGGGGGGATTATGAGGAGGGAACGATGGAAGCAAGACTCGCGAGTATCGAGGAGACAATAAGAATGCTAACGAAGGAAACTGGAACGCTCCGCCAAGAGAACGCGGCCCTTAGGTTCGCCAACAAGGAGCTGGCAGGGGAAGGAGAACTGAGTGGCAATGGGCATTTGGATTTGCGGCAAGCCCCTACGGACATCGCTGTAGAAAAAGAGAGACGCAAGATGCATCTCAAAATCCGAGAGCTTAGGGATATGGAGAAAACAATTGACACCGCATCCACCGTAGACCAGCTACTGGTCAGTACTGACCTCTCGTACAGCGCAAGAGTCGTGGTAGTACCACTTCCCCTCAAGTTCAAATTTTTCTAGATGGAAGCGTACAACGAGTCCAAAGACCAGCTGGAGCACCTGGAGACGTTTAAGGCCCACATGACCTTGCATGGTTTTCCAGGAGAAGTCACCTACTGAGCCTTCCCACTAACACTGAAGGTGGCCGCCCGGACCTGGTTTGGTTCGCTATCGTCAGGAATGATAGAAAGCTTCGAGGAGCTTGCCAACCTCTTCCTGGCATAGTTCCTAGCAAGTCGTAAGAGTGGAACGACTGAGGCACGAAGAATAGTTGAAGGAAGAAATGGACGAAGAAGAAGGAAGGGAGCACCTTATATATGAGATGTGACGCCCCCAGATTCCGCTTGGGATCGGACGGACATCCGAAGCGTCGGGACATGCAACACAAGGTTACTTGCCCCCGTTCATGACATATAAGATGCAATATTCCTAACATGCATCTAGCATTATGCAACATTCGCAGCGGATAATTTTTTTTGAACAATACTATGCACCAAACTTATAATATCCCAAATAATTAAAGCGTAATCCATTCATACTTAACAAATAAAACATCCACGATTACAGTACGGGTCTTAGTAGACTGTAATCTCAAAACATGGGAGACCAGACTCCATATTTACATTGCCAAAATACACTATCAGGCAAATTCGTTGAGTAACTCGCGTAACTCGACTAACGATGCCGGAATACTATCCAAAGACCTAACTATAGAGGCTGCAAACTCCGCGTTGCGTCTAGTCAACCTCCTCCAGTCTGCTAATGTCTGCTCCCTGCTCTGATCCTGACACATCGCCTACCATTCGGGGGGAATGGTAGTTGGAACTACCACGGTGAGATTTGATTACAAATCTCAGCAAGTTAACAGGAAACTTCCACACAGGTTAAAGATGCATGCATGGTAGTAAAATCATGAAAGCATAATCAAAATCAATAATAACATAGCATAACTTGACATAACATGGCATGAAATAATAAGCATAACGTGACTTGACAGAACATGGCATGAGCTGACATAACTTGAATTGAAACTGAAACTTAGCTTGACATGACATAGCATGTACGTAAACTTAAAACACAACATGGACTAGCAACATAGCATGAACGTGAACCTGAAACATAACATGGACTTGAAACATAGTATGAACGTGAACATACATAATTTGAATATGAACTTAAAAATAAAATGAACCTGAGCATAACGTAATATAAACGTGAACTTGAACGTAACATGAACATGAACATAACCTGACATGAACGTGAACTTGCAACATAACATGGACTTGAAACATAGCATGAACGTGACATAAACTTGAAACTTGACATGTACGTAAACTTGAACATAACATAACGTGAAACATGACTTGAACATGAAATACATGAACTTGGAATCTTATTCAATAGACTTATCGTTTAAATGACCATATGGGTGCTACACGGGTCCCCTTGAGCCATGTGTCCCTGCCGATTACCGCATCACAATACAGGTATCTATACCAGCTGTGAGTGCGTTAATACGTACTCCACAGTTGTTGTGGCCCCACGTATTCTACGTGTCACAATTGCTGTGTCTCACGTAGTGTATGCTCCACAGTTGTTGTGGCCCCATACTTCATGCTCCACAGTTGTTGTGGCCCCATGAATTGTTCGTGCCACACTTGTTGTGGACACGCGTAAATAAAGTATGGCTCCATCGGCGTTAGTGCCTGGCGCGCTCCGGTGACCAGCTAGTTAGGCCCCATTCGCAACCTGTTGACTGTACTTAGTCAACCCAGGGAATTTCACACCTATTTAAACACTCCAGCGTGAACAAAGGAGTTCCACTAGGATATTACCCCATCCTAGCGCTTAGGGTCTTGATTGACATGAATAACTTAACAAAACTGTCGAGACAGGATGACATGAATACGGAAAGACAGAAGTCCTGACGTAGCGTAACTTGACATGAACGTAAGATGACTGACATGACATACTTTGGGACATGAGTGTAATAGACAATATTTCATAACATGGCATACGTGTAACAGATAATATTTTATAACATGGCATAACATGTAACATACAATATTTTGTAACATGGCATAACATGTGACAGTAAATACTACATGACATGACACACATGTAATAGATGGCATACATAACGTGACATACTTGCAGCAGATAGTAACATGTGACATAATATATTATGTAACAGATAAGTATTTCGTGATAGAATAATTCATGTAACAGATAAACATGTAATGACATGGCATGGCATGGCATGGCATATATTACAACATAAAAACATAAATTGTAGTTTCCTTACCCATCACACATACATAGTAAACTGATAGTAAGTTAATAGCTAACTTACCTCGATCGTCGCGTTCTATGAGAATAAATCGCGAAACATGAGGAGCTGTAAGAGGGTATTCTAAAAGTTAGAAATTTAATTACTAACAATTAGAAATGTGAAAAGAGACAACTTAGAGTAAAATTACCATATTACCCTCTACATGTGGGAAAATGACCATTTTACCCCTAACTTAAGGATTTCACATCCTAAGCCCAAAAATTACCAAAATTTACATTCCTCATGTAAATTTTATCCTAAACTCAAATATCAACTTAGAAAAAAAATTAAAACTAAACACAACTGTTAAAACTCTATAGGTCCGAAACTTACATAGGCTATATTTCCCTTGATTTGTTGCAATTCCTTCAAATTTTAAAAACTCATGATCAAACTAATATTTTTGCAACAAATATCTTTCCATCCTAAGTTTAAAACACACTTAAAATATCCATTAAGAAAAAGCTAATCATCAACACCAAACCTTTTGCAAAGAGATCCAAACTTTTAATAAAAGCAAACCCTTAAATCACAAATTTTAACCTTAATAAAAACATCTCCAAGAATTCCAAAAAAATCAAATCTTACTTCTAACATATTCACAACATCATCCTAAGATAAACCATACATTAAATCATCAAACAAAAGTCATCAAAAATCACAAAACAACACTTGGAATTTTTGGTTTTACACTTAGTCCAAAAACAGAAACTTTTCTCTAAACTAGCTTTGATAAATCTCTTGATCCATGGCTTAAAGACATGTGATCTTCAAACTAAAACATCACATGGTTTAAGAATGTGTCCTAAAGAAGATCCAACCATAAAACTTAAAATCACATGGCTAAAACTCAATAAAACATGAATCTAACTCAACAACATCAAATCTTAGGCCTAACAAAAATCCTCTTGCATAGAAAAATCATATCTTTGGAACTAATACTAAATATCTTCAAAATAACATCCTAAAATGAAAATAAGAGACTTAGAATCATCATATAAAAATATCAAAGCCTTTGGAGTAAGATTAAACCACGAAATATTCAAACTTTCCCAAAACAGAAACTGTTTTTCCACCTCCAGTTTTCAAGTTTCTAGATCTAAGGAAATCTATCATCAAAAGCTTTAGCCATGCAATAAAACCTCAATGACCATTCATAAAAACATTCTCACAACACTCCATAAACGTTTCGGACCAAGATATGTCCATTAGCTTGATCAAAAACTCCAAAACATAACATACTCTCCAGTTTCACGCCCAGAATGACCTTTCCATGGTTAAAAATACTTTTGACCGATCAAATGAGCATGGAAAGAAACAAATAATATATCCACGGAAACTAAACTCAAAGACGAACAACTTTTATGAAGGAGTAATCATGCAAAAATACTTACAAAGGGTCGAAAAGCGCCACGCAAAACGGCCCAGAAATCTGTCCGAGAGAGCGTTTTTGAGTTTCTCTCTAAGAACGAGGTGAAAAGTGATGAAATGAAACAAAGGGTGCCTTGCACGCCTCTAGACATCTGAAGGGTGAGGTATGGGCTTGAATGACCATTGATTAGAGGTGGTTATGTGACATAAAGTGGAGGGGGAGTGGGCTGCTGCAGCTGCCTTCTAGAAGGGGTGTGATGAGGTGGCTCAATCCCTCACATCAAGGAACTATTTGGGGCAGCCAAGGCCAGTGGATGGCCTGCCAAAAGGGGGAGGAAAAACTTCTTCAAGAAGCTTTGCCAAGGTGGCCAAATTCGTGGGTCTTGGTGGGCCTTAACCAAGTGGGCTTCAATTTGGGGTTTAAAGGGGGTTTGGTTAGGGTTTGAGATGCTATCAAGTCCAAATCCAATTTTTCTTGGCCCAATCAAATTTCCAAGGTTTAAAAGGTTGGATAATGATGTCATAACAAGAATTTGAGAAATTAATAGCATGTGAAAGTGATTTAATCAAGTGATTAAACACAATGCTAGAAATCGGATTAAAAAGGGTTTGGAAGCCAACTTTAGGGTTTGGGGAAACCGTTTAGGGTTTCGATTTCAACCAAGCTTTTGGGGTTTCAATTAGATTCCAACCATTTAGGGTTTCACTAGGGTTGAAACCCTCTTCGATCTGGCACAAAATTGGTTTATCAGATGAAAAAGAATAGCGTTTCGCTTAAGTGGCATGATCTCACATTTTGATTCCTTCATAATCCAACTCATTGTTCCTCTATGAGCCAAGTGTCTAATACTATTCACTATGTGTGGCTAAGATCTTGCCAAGTGTCCAAATAAAACTTCTCTAACCTAATTTGGACATTCCACACTGTGATTTTGAAAACACTGCACTTGGTGCGCTTATCGAGGTTACTATTCACTCCAAAAAAACATATAATAAACTTAGTACTGAAAAATCCTAAATATTCATATTAACCTATAGTGAAAATCGTTTATCGAAATTCAACCCCGAAGTACCCCTAAAAATAAAATCACAGTTTCAAACAGGTGTTTCGTCCGAAATTATGAAAATGGGTTAATACGCCATAAAATCCTAAATAATCAACTGAGTCTAATGGCGTAGACCATAACGCATTCTGACACTTCTAACTATCTCAAATAATTAAACTCATATTTCTAGCACTATAGTGAGTGATAACACTGACTATGTTGATAAACTAAAACCTGTGCGATTGGTTGATTCGTGAAAACTTATAGGGTTTTCACGAGGTTCCTAAAGTCAATAGAAATTCCACCAATGAATTTCTAGCGGGCTGTTACATGAGAGGATGGCTAGAGGGAGCACGGGAAATGAAGTGGTACTGATGGAAATGACGTCAGCAAATGCCATGCGGCACCATTAGCCGAAATGACGGCAAGCATGGCAACTGTCAAGTCAAAAGAATGGGCGGCACGGACCAATGAGGTCCCAGAGCTTGAAGAAAGACAGTCGGCACATCCAATCAATTGTTGGGAGATGGGATGATCATAGGAAACGAGGAGAAGCATTTATTGAACTGACGCGTGGCCTTGAGAAGCCGAATCAGCAGGAACCGAACGGGTGGCCTCTAGAAACTTGAAGCAATGGAAGCCGAACTGGCGACACCATGATTAAAAGTGTTATGAATTCCCGCCACGTGCCCGTGACAGGAATTCTCTAGGTTCTATGAGGGAAGGCCCATCCCAGAAGGGCTTGGGCCCAAAGAGGTCAAGTTATGGAACCCCAGGCCCAAGGAGGAAAGCTAGCCGTGGGCTAAGTGCCCTGGCTACAGGACCAAGTACCGAGTGCAAACCAACCCAGGAAGTCCTTTCGACGCCAAGCTTGGATATGCTAAGGAGAACGTCTCAGGACTCGGCAACCTATCGAGCCCCTCCGTATGGCACCAAGCAGGACACCTTACTGAAAGCGGATGGCTGAACGTGCCTGATTGTGGTCTCGTCAGACTCAAGGCACGTTGCATTCAATGCACATGTCAGAAGGCCTGGCACGCAGCGGCGTGCCCCCAGAGCATGTAGGAAGGCTCGGCCACGACCTGACACCCAATTTTAGCACGACCTGACATGCCACGATCTCCCTCAGCCGCCTATGCTACAAACTAACACGCTGTTGTAGTGGGAAGTGAGTGGTAGATGGACTGACTCAGGTATGACCTGACATGCCATGATCTCCCTCTACAGTGGAGCCCCGGATTTGGTATAAATAGTAGCCATCCCTTCCAGGGGAGGCCACTCTTGAAATGCTTTACTATTCTTTCTAATCTTTTGAGCTTTCTCATTAGTAGAGAATTATTCATAGACTTCGGCATCGAGGTGATCCCAAATGTTACTAGAGCCTCTTCATTCTCACAGTTGCACGTGGCTTGGAGCTTAGTTATCATGGTACTGCTCGGGCTGTGAAACATGACATCAACAGTGGCACCATTTGTGGGATTTATTTTTCCATAAAAGCGTGTACTTTGCATGCCGGCAGCAACATAGTCCCAAACTACACGAAAGGGGGATTACGAGGGGGGAACGATGGAAGCAAGACTCAAGAACATGGAGGAGACAATAAGAACGCTAACAGAGGAAACTGGAACCTTCTGCCAGGAGAATGTAGCCCCTTTGGTTCGCCAATGAGGAGCCAGCGGGGGAAGGAGAACCAAGCGGCAACGAGCATTTGGATTTGAGGCAGGCCCCTACGGACATTTGAGGTAGAAAAAGAGAGACGCAAGATGCATCTCAAAATCCAAGAGCTCAGGGATATGGAGAAAACAATAGACACCCCATCCATCGTAAACCAGCTACTGGTCAGTACCGACCTCTCGTACAGCTCAAGAGTCGTGGTAGTACCACTTCCCCTCAAGTTCAAAGTTTTCCAGATGGAAGCGTACAACGAGTCCAAAGTCCAGCTGGAGCACCTGGAGACGTTTAAAGCCCACATGACCTTGCATGGTTTTCCAGGAGAAGTCAACTGCCGAGCCTTCCCACTAACACTGAAGGTGGCCGCCTAGACTTGGTTTGGTTCGCTGATGGAAATGACGTCAGCAAACGCCACCTAGCACCATCAGCCAAAACGACGGCATGCATGGCAACTGTCGAGTCAGAAGAGTGGGCGGCACGAACCAATGAGGTCCTAAAGCTTGAAGAAAGACGGTCGGCACATCCAATCAATTGTTGGGAGACTAGACAATCGCAAGAAACAAGGAAAAGCATTTATTGAACGAGCGAGTGGCTTCAAGAAACTTGGAGTGACGGAAGCCAAACAGGCGACACCATGATTAAAAGTGTTATGAATTCCCGCCTCGTGCCAGTGATAGGAATTCGCAAGGCTCTGTGAGGGATGGCCCATCCCAGAAGGGCTCGGACCCAAGGAGGTCAAGCTACAGAACCCTAGGCCCAAGGAGGAAAGACAACTGTGGGTTAAGAGCCTGGGCCAGAGGACCAGGTACCGAGCCCAAAACAACCCAAGAAGGCCTTTCGACATCGATCTCAGATATGCCAAGGAGAACATCTCGAGAATCAGCAACCTACCGAGCCCCACCGTATGGCACCAAGTAGGACACCCTACTGAAAGCAGACGGCTAGATGTGCCCGATCGTGGTCTCATTAGACTCAAGACATGTCGCATTCAATGCACATGTCAGAAGGCTCGACACGCAACAGGGTGCCTCCAGAGCATGTAGGACGGCTTGACCACAACCTAACACCCAATCCTGGTAGAAAGGCGGCAATAGGTCTGACCTAATACGACCTGACACACCATGATCGCCCTAAGCAGCCTAAGCTACAGACTGACACGATGTTGTAGTGGGAAGTGAGTGGTAGTAGGACTAATTCAGGTACGACCTGACGCACCATGATCTCCGTCGACAGTGGAGCTTGGATCAGGTATAAATAGCAGCCATCCCTTCCACGGGAGGCCACTCTTGAAACCCTTTACTATTCTTTCTAACGTTCTGAGCTTTCTCATCACTAGAGAATTATTCACTGACTTTGGCATCGAAGTGATCACAGACGTCACCGGAGCCTCTTCATTCTCTTAGTTGCAGGTAGCGTGGAGATTGGCTCGAGGTACTACTTAGGCAGCGAAACACGACATCAACACAGCAATAATGAACAATTAGAACATTTTATTTCTAATGATTTTTGTTCATATTTATCGGCACAAGAAGTAATTGCAACAAATTTCACAAATGCTAGATAAAATACTTGTTTTGGCGAGATATTTTTAGCAAATATGCGGTAGTGCTTTTTGCCGTAAAAATGTTTTTGTGACAATTTTTTATGTGTATATTTGGGATTGTAGTGGAACATATGGCTTATAACTTTAGGGCTTACAACTTATAACTTAAGTAATAAGTTATACTATTAAAAAGTTATTTACTATTCGGTAACCACATGTTTCAAGTACTTTCAAACATGTTATGTTTGTTTGGAAGTAAATTAAAAAAAAAAAATGTTTTTAGTGGTAGAAATAATGATTATTTGAATTTTTAAAAATTATGACTCTATCCTTGAAAGTTTGAAAGTTGTAATTATCTTAAAGTTGTATAGGTAATTGTGTCCATTGATAGTCTTTTTAAAATTTGAATTACGTTTCGTATTATCTGAAAAAGCACGTTTGACTCAAACCTACATTTTTAACTTATTTGAGATTAATAGTATTTTAATATGTAATACCCAAACAATCTAATTTTTCCATTAAATAGCTTTTAAGGCTATTTAAGCATTTTTAAGACTCCTACCACAACTCCAAACATGCCCTATGGACGTATTTTGCGACAGTTTAGTCCCCGAAAAAGGCCATATTGTTGTAGTGATATTTTTAAATATATTAAGTTTGATCTATTAGTAATTTGACTCATTCTATAGGTGAACATTCTAGCATCTTCCTTGCATGCAAACAAACTACAAGGGTGGTTACATTGTCTACGAGGGGAGTTCAGTTTTGTGGTGTTTCTGAACATGTTTACCGGTTAAAATAGATCAGATACGTTTAGGCTAGAGGGAGATAGTTGTGCTCAATACATCTAGAGCAATGATACCCACACAATACATTTCTTAACTTATTTCACAACACATATTTTAAAGTAAGGGTGTAACACCCGAGCCTAGCACCAATCCCATTCTATAAAATCCTTAATAGAGTTTTTTTTTTTTTTGGGCTTGATGTTTAGGGTAAAATCTTTAGGCCTTGTTTCTTTTCAGAAAACATCTCATCTTATCACAAAATA
This sequence comes from Pterocarya stenoptera, assembly GCA_003123785.1. NCBI lineage: Eukaryota > Viridiplantae > Streptophyta > Magnoliopsida > Fagales > Juglandaceae > Pterocarya > Pterocarya stenoptera. The sequence goes on along the minus strand of QEOT01000913.1, from coordinate 84,222 downwards.
ATCATTACAACTTTTTTAAATTTCAATACAAAAAAAAAAAAAAAAAACAATTCAACTTTTTCAAATTCATCTCATCTTATCCCATTTAATTATTACAACTTTCCCAAATCCAATACAAAATAAAAATAAATAATTCAACTTTTTTAAATTTCAAAATAAAAATAATATTAAAAAAATATATTCTAACAATACTTTATTTAACTTTTTAATTTCAATCTCAACTCATCTCATCTGGGGAAACAAACGAGGCCTAAGGGACCAAGTGAGTTTTTTTATTTGTTTTTTACTAGGAAATTTTGCGGGATTAATTGAGCTATTTTAGCAGTTGTTTTCGTGGACTACTTTAATCGACCCATTTTGTTTAGACCCTGAACCGGTTGCTCTAGTAAGATCTAACGTCCAAAAATTTTACAAACTCCCCCACAATGCATGTCTCCACCCCATGCACATGCACATTCCTTCCCCTCCGTAGCCCACTTCTCCACCACACTGTGAGCCCTCCCCCACAGCATAGCCGTGCCACACCCCCAACCATTGCCATAAATGAGCCAAGCCCGTAACGCAACACGGTATATCCCGTGGCACTGCTACATAGATCACCCACCACACTACAGTGCAACGCGAAGACAACCACGCTGCCTTAGAAACCGCCCAACAAACCCCCACCACCACCCTTGATTCTTCACACCTCAGCCACCAAAGTTGCACCGCACAGCAAGCTCTATTTTTCCCACCCAAAACAGAGCAGCCCACGTCAATGCCTTCAGCCCCGTTTCCTCCACACCTCAACCGCTTGGGCCCTTGTTTGTGCTCCTCAAAACAAAGCCCAATACTGCCAATGACGGAAGCTGCCACCCATTGCCCCAACTGCTCACTGTAAGCCATAAGCCCTTGTCTCTTTCTCTCCCTATCTCTCGGGTTCTCTATTTTTCTCTCACTCATCTCTCTCTCTCAATGCCCAACCGCCGTGACCACTGTCGTCCACTGCCCAGCCCATTGCTCCACCACACGTTTCACTTCTCTCTCGATGAGCCTCCATGTGTTTATTAGTCTCTGTTTCTTTTTACAATTTTAATAGGATGGTCTACGTAGGTTGTGATGCATGCCGGTAGGTTAAAATAAAAACAAGTGTCTTAATTACTTGTTTACCCTTTGAGTTACCACTATATTAATCTGTTTTTAAACTTTTAACATATAATAGTGTACTCTATTTTATTTGCGTTTACAGTATTTTAAATTGTTTTTAAAGTAAAGATTTCTTTTAAAGTAAACGATCTGGTGTAGGTTTATTTCCCTAGAAACAAAGAAGAAGGAAAAAAAAAAACCTGACTTAGTTAGTTTTATGATATTACAAGTTTGCCCTTTAAGTACAAGCCAAATCATAAGGTGGTTTGAGTTAATTTTTTCGGTTGGGTTGATTTTACAATGGGTTTCAATATGATTATAGATACTTTTTATGTTAATGTTATGAGAGTTTCATCTTATTTTATATTAGTAAAAAATGTTTCCAAAATGTTTTAAATTTGTTATTTCTTTCGAAAGAATAATCGATAATGTTGTATTTTTTATTATGGTCTAGTTTATTATATTGTTACTGTATAATTTAAAATATTTTGGTATAATTATATTATCCAGTACCAGATTTTATAATTACACTTCAATAGTAAATAAGTTAGACTTTTAAATATTTTTAGTCGAAGTTATTAAATGGACATTGATGATTTTAGAAAGTGATGACATATTTTGAGGTTATGAGAATTTTAGGTTTTGAGGAATTAAAATAGGTTATTTTAGAATCTTAGGCTTAAATATCGAAATACGTGATTGATTGAAAATTTTTGGAAATTATATGATTATTTTATAAGTGACGAGTAATAATTGTCCAGCAATTTTGAGGAAAGTTCTAAAAAAGCTAAAAATTCCAGGTATGTGGGGTTCCTATACTAGACTTTGTGTAAAATAAAATGAACTGAGGTCCCTCTTGAAAAATATGCATATTTTGTTATGAAAAGAAATCTGAAACGACTTCAGTTATTTGTTCTACATTACTCATGAAATTATGTATAAGAATAAAGTATTTTCTGTCATGATTGGTGTAGACATGAGCTTATCTTTGGCATTCTGCTATTGAACTAAGAAAAAAATGAGCAAATATGAAAATTTGATAAACTTTTCATGTGACGTGAAGATATTCTAAATCTGTTTTGGAAATTGTGAAATAGTCTGAATTTGAGTACTCTGTTTTGATATGATGTGGCATATGAAAAACCTTAGGCATGACTTTTCTGATTCTGGTCTAACTCTGACTCTGATTTTGTTTTGGCTCTAATTTTCATTTTGTTCTGACTCTGATTTTGATTCTGTTTTATTGTGATATGTGGCCTTGTCCCAGGATATAATAGTGACCTTTGGCCCTGTTACGGGATATAATAGTGACCTCTGGCCCTGTCACGGGATACAATATTGACCTCTGGCCCTGTCATGGGATATAATAGTGATCTCTGGCCCTGTCACTGGATACAATAGTGATCTCTGACCTTATCACGAGATATAATAGTGACCTCTGGCCCTACCACGGGATATAATAGTGGTCTCTGCTTTGAGTGCAATAGCTTTGATAACATGGTGATTTATGTTCTACTTGGCTTTCCGCAGAATGCACAACCCTACCACAAGGGCTGAACATGGCCTCTGTTCTGATATGATTTCTGATATGATATGATAAGATGAAGATGTTCAGTCATGCTATGCGAAAGGAGTCTTTGATTATGAAAAGTTGGTTTCTGAATATGAAATGTTTGAAATGTCGCTCTAAGTTTCTGATAATATGTATTTTTGAGATTTGCATATTGAATCTGAAATGTTTTATTTCTTCATTCTAAACTCTGTGAAAATGCTCATGTTTATATACTAGCATATGTTCTCTGCTTATTGAGTTATTGATAACTCACCACATATCTCCATAACATTTTTTAGATATTTTTATGGCTCAACTGGAGAACAAGAGTAGGTAGTTTTGGAAAAGTATGATGATCATAGATGAATGAGTGCTAAGGGTACAAGTATTTTGGAGGATCATCTTTAGTAGTTTTATCTCTAGCAGTTATTTTGGTACATCAAGTTATGAATAATTTGAGTATTTGTGGAGAAGTTATTTATTTTATTAAGGCTTTTGTTTAGTATTTCTGTGGAGGGACACGGATTTTTGAATTAATCAAATAAGTTAGGTATTTTGTGGAGTGTCTGCTTTTTATTATTGATTATTGGAGATGTCATGAGTAATAGGAGCTAACTCTCCAGATCTCCAGGAATGGGGCGCTATAGAGGATATTTTTATAAAGTGATGTTACTTTTATAAAATATTTTACTAAATTACACTTCATTTTAAAACATGGTTGTGTAATGTGTTGTGAAAAATAATGTGTGTTTATCATTTTTGAATTTTTGATATATCTAACAGAAATTTTGACAATTGAATTTTAGATAGTAGTATGTCAAATGACTTTAGAATTAAGTTTAAAAACTTATTAGAATATGCCGTGGTATTCTCAACCTATCAAAATCAGAATAATAGATTGAGAATACTTAATTCGTATCCATTATTCATATTTACATAATTATTTTTTATTAATCTTTATACAATTATATTTTAAAATAAAAATATTGATGTAAAATAAAGTTATTCTTGAAAATATTTACGTAAAATAAGATTTTAAATATATTCTTGATTTAAACATAATTATATATAAAAAAAATTATAAATTTGACTGTGTTTCTCTCATTTTCAAAATACAAAACACATTCACTTTTCCCTTTTTCTTTCCACTATAATTATTAGAGTAAAGCTACACAGTCTCCCCATTTTATCTACACCACACGAATTTCTTACATCTTTGTTTTTCCTTCTTATTCCCCAACCCCCCCCCCCCAAACACATTCCTACCCCTGGCGCATTTCCCCCATACCCATCCCACAGTCCCAAATCCCACCCACGGCATTTCCCCCACATCCCCACTCCACAATCCCACCCTCGGCATTTCCCCCTAACCTACATTTCCCAACCCCCTTGTTTCTCCCCCCTGCGTCGAACGGAAGGCCCCCCTCCCCTGCGTCAAACGGAAGCCCCCTTGCCTGCACCAATATGTGCGAGCTCCTCCCCCACCGGTAAGTTTGTTGTGTTGTGCTTCATTTAGAAATACATTTTCTGTGCCTTGTTTTTGTTAAGTACTCACTGGATTGAACTAAAATTGATTGTAAGAACATATTAATGATGAGAAAAGTGTTATGTGTTTGCTTGTCTGAATTTATGGCTCAACAAGTTGTTGCCTTTACATTGAGTAGAATCTTTTCTGATGGTGTTGGGGCGATATGTGCATTCAAACCATGCTATTTTCATTTGAAACTTTTATCATTCTTATAAACAATATTTCTCTTTATAAAAAATGCATGAATTCTTGTGAAATATAAGCCATACAAATAGTGCAAATATTCTTGATCTTTTTCTGTGCTAGCTACTTGATATAATTAGCTCAGTTATGTTGTTGAACATGAGTGCTTTGATAACCAATTAAGTAATTAATTCTATCAAAAGTCTGAACATAACGATGAAGTTGTTAAGGCAGAAGGATCATGAAAACACCGAACCATCTTGTGTAACATGATTGAAATACGTGTCAATTGGCCTTTGCTAAGAATGGATTTTTTCAAGAGAGTTATGATATGTTTAGACATATTTTAGTAAGGAGGAATTGCATTTCCCTTTCCATGATATCTCCTTGCTTACTTCATTTTCATAGTAAGATAGAACCCAAGTTTGTAATATTATTTTGTAGAACGTTGTGTTTGTTAAGCTTATCTATGAAGCTTGCTTAAACAAATGTTAAATCAATTTATATATATATATATATGAATGTCTGGTCATGTTATTTTGATAACAAATTTTCTCCATGTGGATGTCATGGAGTCACTTCTGAGCAATGGCACTATGACGTTGGTTAGTTGTAAATATTGTAAGGTTAGAGAAGAATGGTACAAGATAGAAGGCATAGAGGAAGAAAGAATGTCACCCAGGCTTTCTACAGTGATTTCACCAATCCAGGTATACTAAATGCTCGTCATTTGGATAAGTTATCATGTCCATCGTTGTGTCCGATATTTTAAATTATTTAATATATTGTTTATTTGTGTATGATAGGGATATTTTGGTCCCAAAAATGCATACCACCCAGCGTATATGATCCCTCCAAATATGTATCCAAATTGATATTTGTACCATTGGGGTAGCCAGGTAGATGCGTTTTATTTTTGTAAAAATCTTTCCCATATGTGTAATTCATTTTTTTTTAACGTCATGCCTAATTGCAGCATCTGCCAACTATGGCTTACCCTCTGTCAAGTAATCCGAGGGAGTTTAGACGATTTCAAGAGACTATCCAAGTACATGCATTTTAGATTCATTCAAAAAGTCTTTCCTGTATGTGCAGGTTCATTTTTTCTAACGTCATGCCTAATTGCAGCATCTGCCAACTATACTCTATCCTATGTCGAGTAATCCAGAGCGATTCCAAGAGGCCCCCCAATGCCCAGTTCAATCATCAACTGTGCCTGATGAAAGTGAAAAGAATGTTGCAAGTATATCACACATGAATGAAGTGAATGGGAGTAATGAAGTATCGAATAAGGATGTGCTAATGAAGTATTGGAGGCGAAGGGGACTAATGAAGTATCAGATGATGATGATGATGAAAAAGTTGAAGAGCTATAATTTGGTATGGAGTTTGCCACCGAGATAGATATTCTTACCTATTACAAACAATATGCAAAACAGTCGAGTTTTGGTGTGAAGACATTTAGGACGAAGATAGATGCAGATAGGAGTGCAAAGTATCTGTTCATTGTGTGTGTGCGTGGTGGCACCTACCATACTAGCCATAGTAATGTCTCGAGGCCACGACCAACAACCAAAACGAATTGTAAGGCAAAGATAAATGCGAAATTGGTGAAGGGGGTACAGGTTTTTATTACGATTTAGATTGCTAACAATTATATTACTGTCAGCCCACAAAAGTCCAGACTTTTTAGATCCCACAAGTATTTAGATGAATACAGTCAGAGAATGCTCGACTTGAATGACATAACAGGTACTCAAAACACTTGTTGTTGATGTGGGGGTTTTGAGAATCTTGAATTTCAAGAGAAAGATACTCAAAATTTTGTTAACAAAGCCAGACACTTAAGGTTAGGTAAAGGAGATGGAGAAGCACTTAGTGACTACTTTGAGAGAATGAGTATGATGAATGATGGCTTTGTTTCAGTCATGGACGTGGATGATGAGTGCAGAGTTAGAAATGTGTTATGGGCTGATGCACGAAATCGAGCGACATATGAGTACTTTGGAGATATTATCACCTTCGATACGATGTACTTAACAAATAGGTACGGTATGTCTTTCGCTCCCTTTGTTGATGTAAACCATCATGGGTAGTCCATATTGTTAGGGGCAGGCTTGATTTTAAGCGAAGATAGAAATAGTTTTGTTTGGTTATTCTGAGCATGGCGAAAGTGCATGATCGGTCGGGCTCCCAAAGCAATCATAACAGACCAAGACCGAGCAATGAGGAGTGCTATTGTGATTGTATTCCCAGACAGTTTGTACCATATGTTTGGCTGTTGGGGAGTTTGTACCCATATGTTTGGTTGTGAATATTTAACTTAGTATAATCTGTTAGTGTATAGTTTATTAACTTTGTTTATTAACTTCTGCCTAGAATGGAAAGAGATGAACTTTGTATAATCTATTAGTGTATAGTTCATGTCCTCCATTTAATCCTTTTTAAGATTTGATGACTTTCAAATTATGCTTATTTGATTGTGGGCTGTGAAATTAGGCATGATTAAAGTGCAAAATTAACAACAGTATATGTGTTAAATTAGGAAATTCTGTGTAGGAAATTAGGCCAAACTTTTTGGGTAGAAGCTTGCTAATTAGCATGAATGAATTTGCAGGGCACACATTTCTTTTTTGCAAGTAAACCGCATGTGGGGGACTAAAACTATCCATTTTTACATGTATTATTGCAACTATCCAGGAAAAACTTGTTGTCGAGGGTAAGAAAATAAGTAAGACTTATGGTCAGAAAATTCCTTCTAAAAAATAAGTAACATTTACACATTTACCATGCTCACGAGAGTATTCCTTCTCACAAACTGAAAATTAACATCCATTACCATACACATCCATAACGACATTAATTGAAAATTTAAATTTGTGAGTACTATTTCTCACAAATTGAAAATTTGAGGACAACTATCTATAACATCATACATCTATAGTCCGAACCAACCATAAATCATTACAATAGATAAAGACTGCATTTTGTGAGTATTCCTTCATACTCGTGCAAGAAAACAACATCCTCCCTCTTCCAAACTGCATTTTCTATCAATTAAAGTATGTATGCCCATATTAAAAATTGACATGTTGTTTCTCCCAGCATTGAGATCAAGAATTTTATAGTTAAACATTACGCATTTAAATGCAATTCAAAAAGCATAAAAATATGAAAATGACAGCCTATGAAAATATATATTCCATTCTCAAGCTAGAATGATCCATGACACACCCAAAAGTGAAACTATTTTTTTGTATTTCTGCTGTAAAGGTTGATCCCATGTGCTATTGGGGGCCACTTTCTCAATTACACCCATTGCAATGTGTTTCTTATGAAAAGTGAGCAATTCTTCTTAGTCCCAATGTTCTGTACCTCTTTTGCACTCATAGATTGACTGTAAACTACAAAATTATTAACATATAATGGAGGAGTAGTTGAGTTATACAGAAGGGTCATGGATGCACGAAAAATCCATTGCCAAGTAATTCCAAAAGCCATAGGCCATGAAATTATAAATGGGCAAAGTTCAAAACCTGATGAAAATGAAAGTAGAGCACGAACACTGCAAAAAAGCACAATTAAATAAAGTAGTATCAGATTTAGACATATGTTATGACATTTTATGTTAGAACGAGTACCAATTCATCCATCATCCGAGATTACTTGAATAGTTTTTCTGAAAGAAACTAATTGAATGGTTTACAATTGACTGCCCGGAACTCAAAAAATTAATTTCAAGAAAAAATCCTAGTTGTTTAATTGTCCAAACAACACTTAACCTGAATAAATCACAAACCACATAAATTTTACTGATCATAATATTAAAAAAAAAACCCAAAAATAATGTATTGCCAGACACTAATTTCCATATCAATTCAAAAAATCAGTTTCAAATAACACAAAAATCAGAAATAACCCTAGACAAATCGTGCTACCACTGGCTAAAAAGGTAGTAAAATAAAAATAAGAGTAAATATAGGGTACCAAATGAAAGCATGCTTACCACCTTTGAAGGAAGACACAAGGATAGGGAGAAGGGCCAGATTCGTGTAACTTTGTAGTTCATGGGGTGTACGGAAATAAGGGAGAGGGTGGTAGGGCGTATGGTAAAAGAGAAAATTTAGCTTTTTCAAATCATAAAATAAAAATAATACTAAAAAATATATTATAATAATATTTTATTCAACTATTATTCAAAACATCCCATCTCATCTCATCTGAACTGTTTATCCAAATGAAGCCTAAGAAGGGAAGGGAAGTGGAGTGAAGAAGAAGATCATAAGAGTATTGTTATTGGTTTAATCAAATGTCAATTTATCTTTAAAATTTAAAGAAATAGAGATAAAATCATTTGCATTGGAGTAGTCAAATACCAACGACTTTAACTATACGCTACAGTATTTTTAAGTGTTTTTCATATTTGAAGATGTACTATTCATCTTTAAAAGTAATATTTTATTCTAAAATATCAGACCCAACTACTTTAATATTTTCCACATTTTATTCTAAAATGTGTTTGTTGAATAATTAAGTTGAGAAAAAAATTAGTTGGGAAAAATAAATTTAAGTAAAAATAAAATTATTAGTTAACAGATGGTTAGTGTAAGAAAAAAGAATTAAAATAATATTTTTAAAAAATTAATATTATATTATTATTTTGACTAATCCAATATGGGGTTATGGCTTGAATGATTTTGGATTTATAGAAAACATATACTTTTAACTAAATTTTGGAGATGACTTTGATGAAGCTAATGCTAATGCTCTAAGCTGTGATGTAAAAGATCAGAGGAACTGTTGTCGAGAAGGAGAAGCATAGAAGAAAAGTAGACAAAAACATGCGTTGGAAAATTAGTGAAGTGATGCGTTTTAAACTAGTGGTAATTGTGAATAAACTTGTGAATGCTTGTATTACAAATGGTTCGTTTCACGTATGTGTATAAAAGCCAACAGGAAGATGGAAATACATATCTGCAAAGTCTTGTGAGAACTAGTTTCTTGGATGTGTATGATTTTTCTGTGAAATAAAATCATTCTTGAGGGATTCTTGATTCTTTCTTGTTTTTTTCTTTTCCTTATTCCTTTCTTAAGTCAGAAAACCCATAATAATTCGTATCAAAGAGGGATGATCCGTCAATCATGGCTCAAGGTATGAGGTTGAAGGCTCACCAGGAGATGAATCAGAAACAGCAAGAGGCAATGCAAAGACATTGGATGGTCAACAAGAGTCGATCAACGTCATTTCTGACTGGTTAGATCAAATGACAAATATGATACATAGTTTAATTGAAAGTCAGCGTGTTAACGTGCCTAGAAAAGAGTTTCCAGAACCAATATTAGTGATTCAAGAGGATAGAACTTTTCTGCCTAGAGGTGTTAGGCCTTATTTTCCTCATTTCAATGGGGGTAACCCTTTGGGTTGGATCTTTTAAGGCCAATTATTTTGATATCACCAAACTTCACTTGTCTAGAGGTTGTTAATGGCCTCTTATCATATGAAGGGGAAGTTTTAGAGTGGTATCAAGATGTTGTTGACAGTGGCCAGTTTGATGGGTGGGAATCTTTTGTTCGAGCTTTGTTAACAAGATTTGGACCAAAGGCTTATGATGACCTAATGAAAGCCTTGACAAGGCTTAAGTAGACCAGCACAGTTGCAACTTACAAAGCTCAATTTGAAGGGCTGTCCAATGGATTGAAAGGGCTTTCTGAGAAACATAAATTGAATTGTTTCTTGAGTGACCTAAAAGATGAGATAAGGCTTCCTATTCGTATGCTTAATCCAGTTAGTCTAAATACTGCTTTTGGTTTGGAAAAGATACAAGATGAATATGTGGGGAGTACTAAGAAGGCCCTGAAGGGAGTGGTAGGGGCTGTGGAAGGTAACAATCAAGGAGAAGGGGTTACAAGGTACACTATAAGAAAAATCAGTTTTTCCCAACGTTCTAAATTAGTCGCAAAAAGTGCTATATTCGTCGCAATTAGTTATTCCCGGCAATTTAAAAATTGTTGCATGTTCATTGCATTCGTTTATTCATTTCTGTTTTAACCCAACGAGTAACAAAAATCACCATAAACAAAAACGTTTTCCGGCGAATTTTTTTGCCAAGAAAACCATGTCAAACGCTGTAAATGACCCTTTGGTTGGCCTATAAATCATTGGGAATAAAATTTGCTGCAAATGTGTAAAAAGTCGCCGGAAGTAATCATTTCCAGTGAATATGTTTTTCATTGCGAAAGTTGATGGGAACCATAAATAACCTTTTGCGACGAATGTTAATCGTCGCAATTAAGTATTTGCATCGGCTATATATTGCCGCAAATAGAGGATAAATCGCTACGTGCCTATTTTCAATGATCTTAGATTTCATCGGAATCTAATATATTTGCAGCGGACAATAAAATTGCTGCAAATGATATATACCGCCACAAGATTTAATAGCGACGATTTTTCTGGTCGTCAAAATACATATTTGCATAGGAACTTGGCATATTTGCAGTGCATAAAAATCGCCGGAATAGAGATATTTGCATCGATTTTTTGTTTGGATCCTTTTTCGTTGATCACTAATCGCCACTAATACTATTTCAAAACTATATTAATTTTCATTTCCAACGAGTTCTAGGTTCGCCGCAACTAAATGTGTTGCTTCTTTTTTTTTACCTTCGCCATATAAGGGAATCCACATAAATCACACCCATCCGTGATTTTTTTCTCTAACAATATCTTTGTATAGCAACTCTGTATTTTGGCTGTATATTCCTTAAATAGTTGTTGTCTTGTTTATGGTTGTATATTCCTTAAAAAGCCATACTCTTGTATTATATAAAGATGAATTGTAATGCAAAATATTATTGAAGATTTTCACCAAATTACTTGCGTAATCATTATATGGTATCAGAAGGTTCTTCTCCCACAAGAACAGAAATGTCTTCCAACTCCATGTCGTCCAATGATAATTCTTCGATGCCCACAACAGAGGACTTCTTAGAACGAGCTTTGTTGTAGGAATTTTGTTTGGAACGGTTCTTGTTATTTTTGAATTGAGGATTGGACGGCTTCCGTTGAGAGGAATTGGTAGTGACAACCAGGGTTGAAGTATTTCCATCCATGTGTTTGAGGTAGTGTTCATGACCAATTAACAGATAATGCAATTTTGCAAAAGACAAGGCAGTTTCTCTCGTGCGAATAGAAGCTACCATATCTTGAAACTCAGAACCAAGGCCATTTAGCACATATAACGTCAAATCATCACTCGAAACTGGTGCATCAATCAAAGAGAGTTCATCAGTAATTACCTTAACTGCATGAAGAAACTCAGACACCGTGTGGGAACCCAAGTTGAATAAGGGTGAGATCTTCCTTCAACTACATAATCCGTGCCCGTGATTTGCTAGCAAACAAGCAAGCTAGATGCTGCCAAGCATCACGACTTGTAGTGGTCATAGCAATGAGGGGCAAAACTGCTTCAAAAATGGAAGCAAAGATAGTATTCAGCGGTAACTGGTCCTGTCATCACCAGTGCACATAGAGTGCCACAACAAATGTAACACCCAGTATTTTAGTATATTTTTATTAAAGGATTATTTTAATGAATTTAAAAATTGTTTCTTTTGTTTTAAAATTAAGGGAGTTTTATTATATTATTTTATAATATTTTAAGTTGTGAAAATTATTTTTTTAATATGCTTTCCTAATATTATTTACTGTTTTGTACTTGAAATGATCTTTCATTTAAATTAGTTTTTTTTGGGTTTTAAAATTATTATTGTTTTAATTAAGCATTTCACCATGTTTGAATTATTTTATTTAGTTTATTGTTTTAAAATCATTTTCGTTAGATCATTTCGGTGACCCAAGTTATGAAGATTGGACCTCATTTCTTTTCCTCATCTTTTTCTTTCTTCCTTTTTTTCTTTCCTTCTCTTTCTCTTTTCTCCTTACTACCCCTGCTTTCTCCTGCGCGCGCAGCCCCCTCCTTCTCTCTTTCTCTCCTTCGGCCAAACCATCTCCTCCCAGTTGGCACCGCCGCACGCCATCGTGGTCTTCACCACCTAGCCCAAAAGCTTCCCCAGCCGCCAGTGACCATCTCCGTCCAATCTCAGACCGCCTCATGCTGCTATGAGCCTCCATGCACGCTTGAAGCCGCGACGTTCTTTGCATTGCTGCACCGCCGTCGCACCGCCATTGGCCACCATTTCTTCACCACTTCTTCCCCGACCTCCTAGCAACCCATTAGACAACCCCAGCTCCGATCCATCATCGATGAAGCCGCATTAACCACATCTCTGTTTTGTGTATTTTGGCCTTAAATCGTCCCTTTTGCCGCCACCCACGGCCAAAGGCCACCACCATTAGCTTCACTGACCTCTCTAGGCCATACCCTATCAATTCCAAGTCTTGGTTTGACCCCGTTCAAAAGTGAGTTTTTGAGACCCACGGTCACAGTGTATTTTACAATGTGGAGTTGCTGTTTTGGTGCTTCTAGCTCATCATTGATCCACCGAAAATTATTATATAGCGTTGTAAGTATTTCTCCAAAAACTTTTAAGACTTAAGTACATTTTTTCACTAACTTGTTTTATAAACTGTGATTTGGTTATCTGGTTTGACTATGTTGGTTGTTGGTAATTGGTCGATTTCATGGCAATGTGCACGCATGCGTGGGTGTGTGTGTTAGAAACTGTGTTTAATGTGAAAAAGGCTTTTTGGGTGCGTGTGTATCACTCCCAAGCCAAGATGGGATATTATCTCAGTGGAGCTCCTCTGGGCACTCGGGAGCGAAATATACTGAGTGTCGTCCCCTGGGGCTGTTGCCCTGGACTTGGACGGGATGGTAGCGCTCTTGATCCGACTCCGTGGCCCCTTGTGCTGGCGGGGGTCAAAGGATGCTTGGCTATGTACGCGGGGGGCGCGGAACTAGGCATCACTCGTTGTGCATCACTCGCACGATCGTTACTCGTGGGATGACGAAAGAAGCTAGAGTATGTGGATGGTCCCTAGGGGAGGCCATGGTGCATACGGTTAAAATTGGAATTAATGGATTTATTCTTGGATTTTAGTTTTGTGCCAAATGGTATTTTTGGCATGCGTGGAAAAATTGTGATTTTCGAGAAATAGTGTTTTTCTCGAGTTTTGTGTTTTGGTCATCATGTGCATGCATAGCATTAGTTGTTTTAATATATTTATGTCTTGGAGTATTTTGGGTTATAACTTACCTGTGGTACCATTTAATGGTATTGCAGATTTTGTTGATGTTGATGCAGATGCCGAGTCTGAGGATTTGGCTCAGCCGGAAGAGTGATCTGGGATCACTCAGGTTTATGTTTATTTTCAGCTCTTGTATTATTTTGGGACATTGGTTTTGTTTTAAATGCTTGTATTTGGTTATTTGTATTAACCTAAAATTCTGGTACTAGTTGACTTATTATATTATCCACTACTTATTTTATTATACACTGTTGCTTGTACACACACTTGGCACTTGTAGTTGGGATGTGTGACCCGTGTTGTCACTATCCTGACATCACAATTCTCGAGATTTTTTGTACGTGGGAGTCAGGGCTTCACAACAGAGGCAGAAGAAACTGCAGCAGGTGTAGGAGGACACCGAAAGGTGCCATCCAAATATTTCATCAGATCATTGCCAATGAGAATGGTGAGAAAAGTTGCATGCCAAGAAGGATAATTTGAGGAGGTGAGTTTGTAATGCAATTGACTAGAAGTGTTGATAGTAACAAGAGGTAGTGTAGACGTAGAGTTGGAGCCATTGGGCACCGAAGAACTACCATTGGACGACATGGAGTTGGAAGACGTTTCCGTTCTCGTGGGAGAAGAACCTTCTGATACCATATAAGGATTACGCAAGTAATTTGGTGAAAATCTTCAATAATATTTTGCATTACAATTCATCTTTATATAATACAAGAATATGGCTATTAAGGAATATACAACTATAAACAAGACAACAGCTATTTAAGGAATATATAGCCAAAAAACAAAGTCAGTATACAAAGATATTGACAAAGAAGAAATCATGGATGGGCGTGATTTATGTGGATTCCCTTATACACCAATCGATGTTGGCTAGGCTTCATTTTCACACTTCATCTTATAATTAACACTTTTAATAAGGTAAACTACACTTAATGTTGTCATGTAAAATAAGATTGTTTCATTTCTTGTACCAATACCTGTAGTGTTATCCAACGGTACCCATGCCTTATGATATTAAGTACTTAGAAATAGGGAACATAAAGGAAAAAAATTTAACTTTCATTATATATGCCCTGAGAACATGTAGGATTCCCATGTTCAAATCTTCCAGCACCATTTTCGTCTAATTTAATAAATTAATGACATTCATTCATCCAAACTCAATTGATATTCACATTAATGTAGTCATGCGCTATACACTGGGTGGACCAATCGGTTTCAAGAAGCTACAACTTAATTAACTACTAAATATTGAGAACACATTATACTAGTAGACAGATCTGAAAATTTCCACATTCATCTAAAATATGTCAACGGTGCTGCTCCTCTATCTTTATAAATTATATCTAGTCAGATATAACTATATGCACCTCGGCATGAGGGTAGGCAGAACAGCTTCTTACAAGACTGCATCATTTTGTGGGATATTTGATATTTCCATCTAGACAAGCACCAATCAGCTGGCCGTTATACATACATCAGTACACACCTCCCAAGCATGTGCTAAAAATTTTAGAGAGTCGGTACTGAGCATAGATTGCATGTATCATAAGAAAATATTATGGAAAAAACACAGCAGAATCTGTACATAATTCTTCACATACAAAAGCTCACAAACTAGATCTCCTTTTGTCTTGATAAAATAGTCACAGCAGAATCTAAGATTTATGCATACTTACACACGATAATATGGAATGGAAACAAGCAACAACATGCAAAAAAAATAAAAAAATGATTGTCAGATGCTTTCCCTGTAGATGGCCCTCTCAAGGGCAGGGCCATCATAGAGGAACTGGTGCTATCAACAGTGGCAAGGAACTGAAGCTGCCGTTTGGCTGCTGCTACAAGGTCCACGGTACTTATCTCAATGTTTTGCGCTTCATTCCACTCGAATTCCAACCTCCGACTCCGTCCTCTCAATTCTAACCTAATAAATACCACCTTTCAGCAACCACATGATGTCATAAAAACTTACAATTCACAATAAGCTTCAAGTACCCAACTCAAAACTAGGTCCCACGATTTAGATTTAGAAGTTCATATTCATAATATATATCTCCTGTGCTTCTGTTGTTTTCTTTTTTCTTTTTTCTTTTTTCTTTTTTGTGCTTTTGAGCCATACATGCATACTGTCCTAACTTCAATTATGGTAGCCACATCTGATGGGTTTATTCTCCAGAGTTTAGGGGTGATTTTGGATCTCCATGCTATGGATGATACAGCGCTTCTGTATCATGGTATGCTTCTTTAAAAGGTTTTCTGTTCAACTGAGCAGGAAATGTCATAAATGGTTATGTGAAGTTTGTTCCTATAAAATCAGAAGTTGATGTACTTTATAGTGTAGTCTTAAGAACTAAGATTGAAAACCATGGAATGGATATAGTCCTTGTTGCTCAAAGTGATGTTTAAATTTTTTATTTTTATTCAGTAATATATGCTTGTCTCATCTTTTCCCTTATATGAGAATGAAAAATAGTGACCATGCAATATCATTCAGACTTTGATACATTGGGGTTTAGGCATTTAAGCTTAATTCAAAGTACCTAAATCATGTAGACCTGCATATAGGATGAGTTACTCGGCCTTTTTTGGGCTGGAACTAACTTCTTAACTTAAAAAAAAAAAAAAGCGAAAGAAATATAGGGAGTAAATCTTTCTGGAATAAAAAAGGCAGCAGATTCCAATTGCCTTCCTTGGGTAATCTCTTCTTCTTCCTCTTCTTCTGCTTATCCTTTTGTCTTCCTTTTGAAGTATATCATATTGTTGATGTAAAATAGGATATTCATTTTAAATTTTATAAGTTACTTTAGTGCCAAAATTTTGGTCCTGATGATTTAGGCCCAAATTGAAGGAACAGATGCAATATTGTGTAGATCATCCAATTGAGATCAGCAAACTGGCTAAAGTGAAAGCTCCCATGTTTCGAAAGTCAAAGGAGTTATAATGGAAAATATAAAGAAGCTAAGGCGGTGTTGCTTTCTCTTTTATATGTAAGCATGAAAGACTTGTAAGAACACGCACATTTCAAAGGTTATATTCTCTTTGAAGAATAATGAACCCAGAATAATTTTTGAGGACATACGGGATGATGAGGAATCGCCGCTAACCACCAGATGATAGGCCACGAAGTTGGAAGAGTGGACGTGAAGACCAGCGGACTGGGTCACTGGTAGTATGCTCTGTTTTACGTGTATGTGCTGCTTTACGTGGTTTGCTTGTACGTGGTTTGCTTGTACGTGGATTTGTTTGCTCCAACGTGCACTGGATGACTTGCGGTAGAAGAGAGTAAGCTGGGAACGTGCTGCGTGGGTCACGTACAGCAGTTACAAACGGCTACATGCAGCTTGCAGCGTTGCCTTGCCCAGTCCAATAGCCGTTGGAGCTAGTATAGGAGTTTACTTTATTTCCACGTTGTTTCTGCAGTTGTTTACTTTAGTTAAGTCTCTTTTTATTCTGTTATTTGTTTACTTAGTCAAGTCTAGAATTTTGGTCATGTACTCATGCTGCCGTTGTTAGCCATCAGTTCCTTTTATTTCGGTTGGTTTGTACGTGGCTTAGCTTATTTAAGCAGCCAACGTTTTCGTTAATGCCAGGAAGTAATTATTTGTTATTCAACCTGTGGTACTTTTCTCACCCGAAGTGAAACATTTTATCTTAGCATTTATACTCTGAGTTTGGGACCTAACACCAGAATTCAACGAGATTATTTAGTGTTATTATTACCTAATAAGTTTTTTTATTAGTGTTCTTAAACCTATCTTTACTTAACAGTGATGGATGGTTAAATGGGAAAGTTATTTTTGGCAAATAAGTTTTGGAGTTCGTTGAATTTTACTTATTTTTCTTTCTTTCTTTGGAATTTTGAAAGGTCTCTGTTCTGATTTGTCCTCATGATTGAACTGATAGTTGATTTGAAAAGATAGGGCTTGTTTTTGGACGAGTTTTTCTTCGCACTAAAATCGAATATTTGCTTGGGCTTCTTGCTTCTACTTCTGGGCTTAAAGTAGTTTGCTTCTTTTTTTTTCCTCTTAATGCTTCCGAAGTTATATAATCATCACAAACATGCTCATATGATCTTATTTGATGTGCAATTCCGGATAAGGATTTTGATTCCAAGTTGAAATTTCAGGGAAGTCTTCCAGTGGTGGGAATGTGCAGAGATCCAAGAACTTTGCTTTCAAGGCACCCCAAGAGGTTTTTACTATTGAGGATTTTGAGTTGGACAAGATCTATGGCGTTGGTTCCTATTCCAAGGTTTATACATTTCTTTCTATTTTCGTTTTTGCAAGCTATGGTAGGTTTTTCAGTGATTTTTCTGGTTTGTGTCGGTTTTCTTTTTTCTTTTTTCTTTTTCTTTTCTCGAAGGCTGAGGTTTGATGAGTTGATGGTATTTGGTATTTAATGTTGTTTGTGAATCGTATATTTATGAAAGGTTTTTTTAATATTTGGTTTTCAAGTTTTTTGGCAGCATTTCTCTTATGATTATCGATGGGTCCTATGCAATATAATATTGGTGTTTTTTTGGCATGTTTATAGTCGTTTCCGTTCACATTTTAAAAACATATAATGCCATGATATGTGTGTTCGGATTTACAACTGCCAGATATTTTAAATGTGTTCGGATTCAAAATTTAATATTTGGCAGTTATACACAAAACTCCCAGATATTTCTCATGATAGTTTCAGAATTAAAAACTACAGAAATGTTCCAGAATGAGACATTTGAAGAATTTCTGACCTATAAATTTCATTTTCTTTCCCTTCATTATCAACAACCAATTATTCGTAACGTGAGTCTCCTCTCTGGCGATTTTTCCAGGGGTGGTGAGTGAACATAGTCTACCTCGATGAGGAGATATTCAGTGGGACAGCTCGGTGGGGATCTCGATGGACGAAATTGAGGACTTACGTGGCAACCTGTGCCTAACCGAGGAAGAGGAAACATTAGTTGACTGCGATGTTGGTAGCGATGAGGAAATTATATATGCAGAAGGGTGCTAGGAGCTTGGTGGGGAAGATTTGTGCAGATCGGTCCGTAGGGAAGGGAATTGTTGCAAACACGATAGGGAAAATTTGGAGGATTAGCAAACGGACCAGCTTTCTTGAAGTTGGCATGAATGTTTTCATAATCACCTTTGCAAATCATGCAGATAGGCAGCTGGTGCTCGAAGGAAAGCCTTGGCTTTTTGATAATTTTCTCTTTATCATGAAGCCTTATGAGGGTGATCTTCAACCTGGGAAGATGAAGTTTAACGTGGAATCCTTTAATGGATGATCACAATCATCACTCACATTTGATCTCAATCATGCAAAGATCAGGGAGGAAAATCATATTTACTTCCATACGTATCTCCTGCAATCACGTGTACAGCAGAGCTACTTTCTATTTTAATCTGTATTTATTTGACAGTTATTTCTTACCTTATTTGTAATACATTAGTAGTATATAAATAGGTATATCATCTTGTAATGGATCAATATGATTGAATAAAACACCAACGTGTTTCGAATTCTCTATATGGTATCCAAAGCCTTTATTCTCCAACGAGTTTAATCCTACTCTTCCGCTATGTCTTCATCATCTTCTTCTACCCCCTCTGTTACGCAGTCCACCAACCCCAACTCTCAAAATGCTATCATTGCCATCAACGCCACTGCACAGCTACCTTACAAACTCACATCTTCCAATTTTCCTGCATGGCGTGCCCAGCTTGACTCACTAGTAGTTGGGTATGATCTTCAAGGCTTTATTGATGGTTCTCACCTCTGTCCTCAGCTTGGTGCCAATCCATCTGCTGAGACTCTTGCGAATCGTAGCCGCTGGATTCGTCAAGACAAACTCCTGCTAAATGGAATTTTTGCTTCGATGTCTGAAAGCATTATGCCCTTGATTGCTTCCTCTAGCACTTCAAGAGAGGCCTGGCTTCAATTGACCCGACTCTTTGCAAATCGCTCTCGTACGCGAGTAATGCAACTTAAGGATAATTTAACGTCCTTGACCAGGGGATCCAAAAATGTCACCGAATACTTACAACAAGTCAAGTCCACTGCTGATGAACTTGCACTTATTGATTCTTCTCTCTCGAATGACGATCTCACGCTCTACATACTCAATGGACTGGGATCTGAGTTCCGTGAAATTGCTGGCCCTATTCGAACCCGTGAGAATCCTCTTACCTTTGAAGAACTGCATGATCTCCTTGTGAGTCATGAAACTTATCTGAAAAAACTTGAGACTCTGCAGCAAACAACCATTGCTACTGCAAACTATCATCAGAAGAGAACCTCTCAGTCCTCGAACAAAGGCAAGCCACAGCGCACCAACAACTCACGACACAACCAGAGGGGCTACCAGTCCCAAAACAATTCTCAGTCTTCACAGAAAACTGCAGTGACTTGCCAATTTTGCTCCACGCCTGGTCACACAGCACGACAATGTCGCAAATTCTGGAACTCATCTTCTCCCAATGCCAACTGTGCTGATGCAGGCTCCTCCACACCCAAACCATGGGTGGTAGACTCTAGTGCTTCTCATCATATTACCTCAGACATGTCAAAGCTCTTTGTTCATTCTGAGTACGATGGTACTGATGAGGTGATCATTGGGGATGGTTCAGGTCTGGCAATCTCTCATACTGGCACCGTTAACTTAAGACTTCCAACTCGCACTGTCACTCTCAAAAACACTCTTTATATTCCTGCCATTCATAAAAATTTGATTTCAGTGCATGAGTTTACCAAAACTAATAATCTTGTTCTTGAGTTTCACCCTTTTCATTTCCTTGTGAAGGATCCGACATCGGGGGTGACATTAATGCAAGGCCAATGTGACAACGGCATCTACTCATTTCCTGCTTCATCGAGCAAAGCTGATTCCTCACCCATGGCTTTTACCACAGAATGTGTCTCCTCTGATGTTTGGCATAACCGTTTGGGTCATCCCTCTCGGAAACTTGTTCATCATTTAATAAAACTGTATCAGCTTCCATCAAATAAACGTACTTCTCATTCACTATGTTCTTCATGCTCCATCAATAAAAGTCATAAACTTCCTTTTAATTCTTCTAGCATTTCCAGTTCAGCACCTCTTGAATATATCTTTACGGATGTTTGGGGTCCAGCCCCTCATACGTCGCTTGAAGGTTACAGATATTATGCACTCTTTGTTGAGCACTATACTAAATACTGCTGGTACTTTCCCTTGAAACTCAAATCTGAAGTGTCTACAATTTTTCCTCAATTAAAGACACTTCTTGAAAAACAGTTCTCATTACCTATTAAACACCTATACTCGGATAATGGAGGTGAGTTTGTAGCACTCAAAAACTACCTCAGTCAACATGGCATTTGCCATCTTACCACTGCTCCACACACTCCAGAACAAAACGGAGTGGTCGAACGCCGTCACCGGCATATTGTGGAAACGGGAATGACCTTGTTACATAGTGCTACTCTCCCTCCATCATACTGGAGCCTTGCCTTTCAAGCTGCGGTTTACTTAATAAACCATATGCCAACTCCACTACACTCTCTCAAATCTCCTTTTGAAATCCTATTTCATACTCGACCCAACTATCTCAAACTTAGGATCTTCAGCTGTCAATGTTTTCCTTGGCTCAAACCTTAGACTCCACATAAGTTGACCTCCAAATCTCGTCCCTGCATCTTTGTTGGATATTCCACTTCCCAGAGTGCCTATAAGTGTCTTGATCCTGTCACCAATCGCATCTTCATATCTCGACATGTTCAGTTTGATGAAATCACCTTCCCTCATCAAAAATCAGTGTCTGTATCTCCTCCCAGTAAACCCGTAACCTCACAACCTCAACCTCTCATTCTTCCTACCCCAACCATGACACTATCAGATGGTAAAGTCCTATCGGGTCCTTTGCTCGATGCAGCTGGATCATCGGTGCCTTCACACCCTTGTGTTGATGCTTCCTCATCCACATCACCTATGGTTGCTAATGATTTACCATCCACGAATTCTCCTGTTATAGACACTGAACAGGTTGCTGAAATAAGGCCATCCCAGCCTTTGCGCATGGTGACCCGTGCTATGAACAACATTCACAAGCCCAAGCGTCTCTTCATGGCCACCAAGCATCCCATGCCACCGTCCATAGAACCAACTAGTGTTCATCAGGCACTCAAAGATCCTCATTGGCGTCAAGCCATGAGTGAGGAATTTACTGCACTCGTTCGTCATGGCACCTGGAAATTGGTTTCTCCCACTCCCAATCAGAATTTGGTTGGCTCCAAATGGATTTTTCGTATTAAAAGGAAGCCTGATGGATCTGTAGATCGCTACAAAGCCAGGCTCGTTGCGAAGGGGTTTCATCAACGACCAGGACTCGACTATACTGAAACTTTCTCCCCAGTCGTTAAACCTGCAACAATTCGCATCATCTTGTCTCTAGCGGTCATGAAAGGGTGGCCCCTTAAACAGCTTGACGTTAACAACGCGTTCCTCCATGGCTCACTTACTGAGGACGTGTTTATGGCTCAACCGACTGGTTTCATTGATGCCTCTCAACCTTCGCATGTTTGTCATCTGCAGAAATCCATTTACGAACTGAAACAAGCTCCAAGAGCTTGGTACCGAGCTCTTCATGATTGTCTTTGCAGTATTGGTTTTCTGAAGTCAGCATCTGATCCCTCCTTGTTCATATATAATCATCGAGCGACAATGGCGTATTTTCTTGTCTATGTTGATGATCTCATTCTCACGGGTAATAACTCTACTTTCTTATCCAGCGTCATCAACAAACTTGCCACCCAGTTTTCACTCAAGGACCTTGGACAGCTTCACTTCTTTTTGGGTATTGAAGTCCTTCCTACTACCCAAGGTCTCTTTCTCTCCCAGCATAAATATGTGCGGGATCTACTTCAGAAGACACAAATGAAGGGTGCCAAAGATGTGGTTACTCCTCTTTCTACTTCAGGACATCTTCACCTCAATGATGGCTCCGGTTTAGTTGACAGCACCATGTATCGGAGTGTCATTGGCGCTCTCCAGTACCTCTTACTAACGAGGTCAGACATTGCGTTCTCTGTGAATAAACTTGCCCAGTTCATGCATAGTCCGACTGAAGTGCACTAGGTTGCAGTTAAATGTCTACTACGCTATCTCAAGAACACTCTGTATCATGGGATTTATCTCAGAAGATCCTCCTCTTTTTAGCTCCTCGCCTACTCGGACGCAGATTGGGCAGGGAATTGTGATGACCGAACCTCTACATCAGCTTATATTATTTTTCTTGGAGCCAATCCCATTTCATGGAGCACACGAAAACAGAGAGCTGTCGCTCGCTTCTCCACAGAAGCAGAGTACAGGGCCCTAGCCAGTGCAACGTCTGAAATTGCATGGCTTCAATCCCTCTTCCGTGAGCTTGGTGTTCCACTTCCAACTACTCCGAAGCTCTTATGTAACAATATTGGTGCTACACAACTAAGCTTAAACCCAGTGCTTCACTCCCGAATGAAACATATTGCCATAGATTTGCATTTTGTGAGGGACTACGTCAATAAAGGGCTACTTCAAGTTGCACATGTTTCTACCCATGATCAACTGGCTGACTTAATGACCAAAGCTCTCTCTCGCCAGTGGTTTCAATTTTTGAGATCCAAGATTGGTGTCGCCGATGGGAGCACCATCTTGCGGGGGCGTAATGGATGATCACAATCATCACTCACATTTGATCTCAATCATGCAAAGATCAAGGAGGAAAATCATATTTACTTCCATACGTATCTCCTGCAATCACGTGTACAGCAGAGCTACTTTCTATTTTAATCTGTATTTATTTGACAGTTATTTCTTACCTTATTTGTAATACATTAGTAGTATATAAATAGGTATATCATCTTGTAATGGATCAATATGATTGAATAAAACACCAACGTGTTTCGAATTCTCTATATCCTTCTGGCTGCAGATTTTCAATCTGCCGTTGGGTCATATGACCAAGGACTGGGGAGAGCGTCTCGGGCAGACTGAGGGGAAAGCCCTTGACATTGATGTAGACAAGGATGGAATCGGATGGGGGAAGTTCTTGCGAGTGCGGGTTGAAATAAATCTGCAGAAACCTATTGCACGAGGTCGAATAATCATGGTGCAGGGAAAATGGGTTTGGTTGACATCCAAATATGAGAAACTCCCACAGTTATGCTTTAGCTGTGGGTGGATTTTACACGATGTTGATGGGTGCTCCATGTCTGCTGCTACTACTTGTCCGGATGCGCCACAGTTCGGGCCTTGGCTTCGGGCTGAAGATAATTACAAGTGAAGGCCCTCTTTTGCAAACACTGATTTTAGTTCTGAAGGGAAGAGAGGAGGTGTGAAGGATCTGAACAATGAAGATCGAGCCAGTGAGGCTGAAGGTTCACTGGGCAGGACTGGTTTTGGGTGGCGGTGGAATGAATCCGATCATGGGCAAGTCAATTCTGGTAATTCTGCAGAAAATCCCCCAAGGTTGGATGACGAAAATATCGATGCGCATGGGGGACAGGATACCACGGATATTAAAACTGGCCCGAATGTGGAGGAAGTGGTTACATGCTCCCAACAAAGTCTGCGAAAGGGGATAAGGGTTGCACCAAATACGGTGGAAGTAACCTCCAAGCAGCAAGTAGAAACTGACTAAAATTCTATTGAGCGGTGAAAGCCATTGTGGGAAGTCACTATGATGGTGGGCTCGAGTGATATGGGTCTAAAAGGAACGATTGGCAGCAAAGGTTTGGCTCTTATAGAGCCCAATGAAAATAGTGGGTACAAGGGCAGCCTTCGTTCACATACAACTACACGGGGCTACTTTGACTTCGGCAGTTGCCAATCCGAATCCAGCTCAACCTATGAAACTTTCCAAAAGCAGTTCAAGGTGGAAACAGAGGGCTAGGGGTCAATACACTGAGGCATCAGAATCGGAATTTTGCTTTGTAGAAAAGAGGCTTGTTAGAACAAATGGAGAGGCAGGTACTAGGGGGTCTGGGTCTTAGAGAGGTAAGTTCTCCTTCTCAACTGTTAATGAAGAGCATAACTTTGATATGGTGTAGGCTGGGGTCTAGCCTCGTCGAACTCAATGAAAATCTTTAGTTGGAACTATCGGGGGCTTGGGAACCCTCGAACAATTCAAAACCTTAGTTTCCAGCTAAAGGCAAAAGCTCCCACTTTGGTTTTCCTCATGGAGACCAAGTTGAATACTGTTAAGGCTCAAAGAATATCTTGGAGAGTGAATTGTGAAAATTGTATAGCTGTGATGCAGTAGGACGGAGTGGAGGACTAATGGTTATGTGGAAATAGGATATAACATTGGAATTAGTTAACTTTTCCCAGAGGCACATCAATTTTATTGTTAGACCAACTGAGAACAAGCCTTGTTGGTTGCTGACCTATTTCTATGGGCACCCGTAGGCTAGTAAGAGAACGGATGTTTGGCAACTGCTAAAGTCATTTAATTCTAGGAATATGGGGTGGTGCATCATAGGTAATTTTAATGAGGTTCTTGCTCAGGATGAGAAAATAGGAGGTAGGGTTCGGTCAGAATTTCAAATCAATATGTTTAGAGAGGTTCTTCAAGAGGGGGGCTTATATGATTTGGGGTGGAGTGGATGCAAATTCACATGGAGCAACAGGCATGAGGATTCCACATTCACAAAGGAAATGTTAGATCGAGCATCGGCTAATAATGTGTGGAGGGAGGAGTTCTTTGGTGTTAAAGTTGAAACATTTAGTGCATTATGTTCTGATCATCAACCAATTGTTTTAGAACTTTTATACAGCAGAGGCCCAACAGCAAGATTCTAACCTTCTTTTAAATATGAAGCTAGCTGGTCTAAAGAGGTGGGGAGTAAGGAGGTCATTAGAGATGCTTGGCAGAAATTGGGAGGTTAGCGTTCCCGCTATGGTATGTTATAGTAGAAATTAGAAACATGCAGTCGAGATTTAAAAATCTGGAGCAAGAATTTTAACAAGAATAGAGAAGCCGCAATCAAACAAAAAATCAAAGAAATCAAGTAGCTGGAAGAGGATGAGTGTGTAGAAAATATGCAGTCACTCAAGCAATACTAGAATACACAATGAGTGTGTCCATACTTCCAAGAGGCTTACTCAAGGAAATGGAGCAGTTAATTGTTTTGGAATCACAACAAGGATAGCAAAGGGATGCATTGGAAAAGTTGGACAAAGCTGGGAGTTGTAAAGAGCATGGGAGGTTTGGGCTTTCGGTACCTTAATTGTTTCAATAGAGCTTTACTTGCAAAACAAGTGTGGAGGTTTATTCAAGATCCCTCATCCTTGGCTGCTCGGGTGTTCAAACAAAAATACTTTTCAACACGTATATACTATAGGCAAAAGTTGGGTATGGCCCCTCACAAATATGGAGGAGTTTCTGTTCAATTTTGGACCTAGTGAGAAGGGGGGTATGTTTGGAGAGTTGGCAATGGAAAGCAAATTAAGATTTGGAAAGATAAATGGATCCCAAGTCCATCTACCTTCCAAATTCAAACACCAATCTCCATTTTGGGTGTTGATGCTACTATGGATGAACTTATTGATGATACTGCTAAGACCTGGAAAAGAGATGTGGTATATTTTGTATTTACAAGGGAGGAAGCAGACTGTATCAGCAGAATTCCCATTAACCTTAGGGGCATGGAGGAGAAGGTCATATGGAGTTTAACAAAAAAAGGATTGTTCTCAGTTAAGTCTGCCTATTTTACTGATCTCGATATGAACAACCAAGGCATGGGTCAGGTTTCTATATCTTCACATGATTCTAAGATGTGGAAGAAGGTGTGGAACCTAGATTGCACAGGGAAGGTAAAACAACTGTTGTGGAAGGCTCTACACAATATTCTCCCTACAAAAGAAAATTTGTTTAAAAGAAGGATAGTTGAGGATTCATTATGCCCGATATGCCAACTAGCTGAGGAGTCCGTGATACATGTTATGTGGCAATGTCCTGCGTCTATGGATGTCCAGGGGGAGATGATAAGTCCTTTACAGAAGTGGAAGCAGAGTTTTTTTTTTATTTCAAATCTTTATGGGATGCTCTAGTTTCCAGGTTAGATGATGGTAATATGAATAGAGTGGCTACAGTATTTCATGGCATTTGGCAAAGGAGGAATGGTGTTTAGTAACAAATTTAGAGGACCTTCTCTCTTATTCTAGTTGGCAATCCAGGATGCTGAAGTTCCTTGCACACCAGGTTTACAAGCCTTAGATGAAGTCTCAAAGGAAGGTACAAGAATAACAGATGTTGTGCAAGGTTGGGTTCCACCAGATATTGGTTTCCTAAAAGCCAATGTTGATGTTGCTTTTGTCAAAGAAACTGAGAGAATGGGTGTTGGGGTTGTAGTAAGGGACCACTAGGGTGAAGTGCAGGCAGTGCTAGCAGCCTCCAAAGGTAATATCCAATCTGTTGTCATTGCAAAAAGTTGGGCTCTTCTTAGAGCTGTAAATCTGTGTAATGAACTTGGCCTGAGGGATGTTCAGATTGAGGGTGATACGAAATTGGTTGTGGATGCTGTCAACAAGAACTCATTTGATTACTCTTGGAATGGCCAATTTATCGAGGATATAACGGGCTCTTTGATGGCTCACCAGTACTGGTCTGTTAAGCATGTGAGCAGAAATAGAAATAGAGCAGCAGATGCTGCGGCTAAATTAGGATTAATGTTAGATTCTAGAGGAACCTCCTAAGGTTACTCCTTTTATTATTCTTGACAAATCATCATGTATTCTTTGATTTATGAATGGAAGTTTCATTTTAAAAAAAAAAACAACCAATTGAGAAAAATTATGCCAAGAATCTCAATAAACCCATTCAACGGTCTGACTCAAGGTCACATTAGTTTCTTTCTGGCTTACCTCTCCACACCTCCCACATTTCAACAACAAAAGTTATACATGTTACTCATAAACCAGAACAAAGAACAGTTCCAAATAAAAATAAGCTAATACAAAAGCATCACAAATGCTACAGCAACACATGCTTATACCCACACATGCACAAAAATATTAAACAATATCTGCTAATAAATGAACACGATTTGACGAATAACAATCTATTAGTAACAACACTGAGTGAGAAATACAGTAAAAGAAAACTCTTAAATCAGGACTTTTATCAACCATTATACCCACAAATGCACAAAAATAACACTTAAACCGAACACGATTTGAAGAATAAAAATCTGTGTAACAAAACTGAGAGAAATATAGTAGTAAAAGAAAACTCTTAAATCATAACAATAAGGAACCATAAAAAAAATGAAGCAAGCTATATAGATGGGAATTTTAATAAAAGAAGTTACAAACCTTTTATTATGCAGTTTACTTTAGAATCACCATTCACCAATCATCTTCCATGATAGTGCACGACAAGACGACTCCTTGAATGTTACACCCGGGCCCAACACCAACCCTGCTTTCTAAAATCCTTAATAGAGATTTTTTTTTTTTTTTTGATGTTTAGGATAAAATCTTTAATGGACCAAGTGAGTTTTTTTATTTCTTTTTTACTAGGAAAATTTGCGGGATTAATTGAGCTATTTTAGCAGTTGTTTTCATGGGTTGCTTTAAACGACCCATTTCTTAGAACTAGACCCGATTGCTCTAGTCAGATCCAATGTCCAAAACTTTTATAAACTCCCCCCACAACGCACGCCTCCACCCCATGCACATGCACATTCCTTCTGCCCTCATCTCTAGGTTTTTTTTTTCTTATCACCTATAAATACACATATCTCTCTCTTCTATTTCAGAAATTGCCCACTGCCCAACCTCTTCCCCTCCGTGGCCCACTTCTCCTCCACACCGTGAGCCCTCCTCCCCCACAGCGCAGCCGTGCAACACCCTCAACCTCTGCCACAAACAAGCCAAGCCCGTAACGCAACACGGTATCTCCCATGGTGCCGCTGCATAGATCACCCACTACACCGCAGTGCAACGCGAAGACAGCCACGCTGCGGTAGAAACCTCCCAAAAACCACCACCACCACCCTTGATTCTTCATGCCTCAGCCACCAAAGTTGCACCGCACGGCAAGCTCTATTTTTCCCACCCAAAATTAGAGCAGCCCATGTCAATGCCTTCAGCCCCGTTTCCTCCACACCTCAACCACTCGGGCCCCCGTTCGTGCTCCTCAAAACAAAGCCCAATGCTGCCAACGACAGAAGCTGCCACCCATTGCCCGGACTGCTCACTGTAAGCCATAAGTCGTTGTCTCTTTCTCTTCTTATCTCTTGGGTTCTCACTTTTTCTCTCACTCTCAGTGCCCCGCCACCATGACCACCATCGTCCACCGCCCAGTGGAGCACCCAATTGCTCCACCGCACGTTTCACTTCTCTCTTGATGAGCCTCCGTGCATTTATTAATCTCTATTTCTTTTGAACAAATTTTAATAGGATGGTTTACGTAGGTTGTGATGCATGCCTCTAGGTTAAAATAAAAACAAGTGTCTTAATTACATTATTACCCTTCGAGTTACAAGCTGTGTTAATATGTTTTAAACTTTTAATATATACTAGTAGACTTGATTTTATTTATGTTTACAGAAAACTTTTAAGTAATTTTAACATGTTATTAAGTAGAGATTTATTTTTAAGAGTAAACAATAATGGTGTAAATTTATTTCTACACTTTAGATATGATCTAGTTCATTAAATGATAGTTGTTGTTTAATTTAAAATATTTTGGTATAGTTATATGATCTAGTATTAAATTTATAGTTTGATTACAATAGTAAATAAGTTAGATTTTTTTAAGTTTTAGTCGAAGTTATTAGATGGACATTGATGATTTTAGAAAGAGATGATATATTTTGAGGTTATGAGAATTTTAGGTTTTGAGGAACTAAAATAGGTTAAAATAGGTTAAAATATTATTATTTCTAAACTAAGAAAAAAATGAGCGAATATGAAAATTTGATAAAATTTGCATGTGACTTGAAGATGTTCTGAATCTATTTTGGAAAATGTGAAATGATCTAAATTTCAGTACTCTGTTTTGATATGATGTGGCATATGAAAAATCTTTAGCATAACTTTCTGATTATGTTCTAACTCTAATTCTGATTCTGATATGGTGATTCTGATTTTGTTTTGCTCTGATATGTGACCCTGTCACGAGATACAATAGTGACCTCTGGCTCTATCACTAGATATAATAGTGACCTCTGGCCCTGTCACGGGATACAATACTGACCACAGGATATAATAGTGGTCTCTGCTCTCTAAGTACAATCGTTTTAATAACATGGTGATTTATATTCTACTTGACTTTCTGTAGAATGCACAACCCTACCGTGGGGGTTAAACATGGCCTCTGTTCTGATATGATGCTCTGATATGATATGATAAGATGAAGATGTTCAGTCATGTTGTGCCAAAGGAGTCTTTGAATACGAAAAATTGGTTTTTGAATATGAAATGTTTGAAATGTCGCTCAAATTTTTTGATAATATGTATTTTTGAGATTTGGATATTGAAACTGAAATGTTTTATTTCTTCATTCTGAACTATGTGAAAATGCTCATGTTCACTTACTAGCATATGTTCTCTACTTATTGAGTTGTTGATAACTCACCCCTTATCTCCAAAACATTTTTCAAATATTTTTATGGTTGACCTAGAGAACAAGAGTATGAGGTATTGGAAAAGTCTGATGATCATAGATGAATGAGTGCTAAGGGTACAAGTATTTTGGAAGATCATATTTAGTAGTTTTATTTCTAGCGGTTATTTTGGTACGTCAGGTTATGAATAATTTGAGTCTTTGTGGAGATGTTATTTTATTTTATTGAGGTTTTTGTTTAGTATTTCTGTGCAGGGACACAAATTTTTGGATTGAACAAATAAGGTAGGTATTTTCTGGAGTTTTTGTTTATTTATTATTGATTATTGGAGATGTTCTAAAGTAATAGGAGCTAACTCTCTGGACTTCCGGAAACGGGGTGTTACATTGAATCTGGCAAAGACAGAATGCAAATGACTTTATTTCTTGCCACAACAACAAATTTGCCTTTTACACTCCATTCAACTATTATAAAGCAAAAACTTACAATAAGCAAAATTTCAAAAACTATAGATGAGAGGGAAAAAAAAAATTGTTTTGCCACATTCTTTTTCTCCATCTTTATTGGGCTTTGATGCCATATTCAGGAAATGAAGCATACCTCCAAAGACAAAATCTAGCAAATGAGTGGAGACGCCAAAATTGATACAAGTGGAGATGCGAAAATTGATGCAAGCAATGATGGACACCAAGATGGACCTAGTCTTAAAGATCCTTTGCAAGTTCCAGATGGGATAATTACAAACTCAAGAGCTAAGAAGATTAAGGAGTCAATGCAAGGATTAGTGCAATCCACTTGGGACGAGTCTAGCAAGAGCCCAACATTCAAGATGGGCTTGAAGGATGAAGATCGAGTTTTGATTCATTTGATACAAGTTATGGAAGAGGGCAACAACATGACTTAAAGGCTTTGGGTACTTGAAGGCTTTCAACTTGTTTAATTCATTTAAAGGACTTATTTTATTATTTTAGAATAATTGAGTTTAATATGAGAATGACTTAAATGGGGCACCTATTCAAGGGCATGTTGGGAAAGTTATTATTTTGTTGAACTAGGATTTCAAGAAGTTACTGTAGTCGAGTACTGGAGCCTTACTGTAGCCACGACACTATTCACTCAGGGGTATTTTCGGAAGATGGGGATTTATTTTGGGTAGGATTTTAATTAGGTTTTGCTTTAAACACTATTTGTAGCCTCATTTCAATTAGTTTATGAAATTTGATGAATTTATTCATTGTGAGTTAAGTTTATCTCATCTTGTTCTTGAATGAACTTTTGAACTTATTAAAGGCAAATCACAACCTTTGTGGCGTTCTTCCTTATAATTTAAGTTCTTGAAACAAGTTCCTCAACGGATCTAAATTTTCCGTTAGCTTGATTTTGTCTTTCTTGGGTGAGTTTTTAAATTGATTGTGGGATCAAGGGATTCCATTCCCACGGGTTCATATCATTTGGCATTCAGAGCAAGATTTTCAATCAAGTCTGATTTTATTTTTTAATTCTTGCATCTTTAAATTTAATTCTAGGGCTTCATTGTTCTAGGGTTTCAAAAAAAAATAAAAAGTAGGCTACCGAAATTATTAGATTTTTTGGTTTGGCTGAAATTTGCATCACCTAGGGTTTCAAAATTCTAGAGTTTCTTGCATCTCTAAGTTTGCCAATTGCTTGGAGTACTATTCCATTGATTCTCTTCTACTTCATTGTTAATTCTTGTGTGTTTGAATTCAATTGCTTGATTTTCACAATTGAATATTGTTGTTTGTGATTGAATTAGAGAAAAGAAAAGAAATGAAAATAAAAAGAAAAGAAAAGAAATTTCAAAAAAAAAAGGGAAAAGGAAAAATAAAAGGTAGCATATTCAAAGTTTGCTACATAGTTACAACAAAGAGAAAGAAAGATATTTGTTGATTGAGCTTTATCATCAAATGAGCTAAATACATCTTTCTAGTTGGTATCTTGTTTTATAATTACTCTTTCCCTCGTATAAATTCCTTGAGTCTCATGTCATTTTATTCCTTCCTTGTTTCTTGAACCTATTGCTGGTTGAATAACAAAAGGTTGTATTGTCTTGATTTAGTTGGTATCTTGTTTTATGATTACTCTTTCCCTTGTATAAATTCCTTGAGTCTCATGTCATTTTATTCCTTCCTTGTTTCTTGTTCTTGTTTCTTGAACCTAATTATTAGTTGGAATACAACAATGTTGTATTGTCTTGATGTAGTTCAACTAGTTCTTAAAGAACTTAAGCGGGAAAACTCTTGAGGTAAAAGGCAAGAAAGTGTGAGACTATTATTGGGAAAAAGTCAATTAAGAGTGAAACACGAGTGGAGTGTCATTACTCAAGTGTAAACACGTAAGAGAGTGTGTGAGGTTTTCCACTAACATTCTTTTTGTGCATAGCATTACGATGTCTCACAGGAGTGACTCATCATCAAAGGGGATGGCAGATAACTCATTCTTTCTGTTGCATGCCATGCAACAAGAATTTGAATGGTTGATTTGGTGTTGGGGGAAGTGAGAAATATGATGGATCAACGAGATGCAGTGTGTAGAAAACTGTAAGGTGAGAGAGATAGGAGGAGGCGTGAGCCTAGTATTGAACTAAATGTAAGAATGAAGAGTATGGTGAGTCTCTTATTGCTAGGTGTGCTCTCAATATAAAAATTAAAATGGATGATATAGAGCAGCAAAGTGGGAACATTTTTCATACTAGATGCCACATCAACAACAAGGTATGTAGTATGATCATTGATGGGAGGAGTTGTATTAATTTGGCTAGCACTACTTTTTTTGAAAAATTGAATTTACCTACCTTGAAATATCCTAGACTATACAAGTTGCAGTGGTTGAGTGATTGTGAGGAGATTAGGGTAAATAAGCAAGTGCTCATTTCTTTTCCAATTGAAAAATAGTGCTTTGTGATGTAGTGCCTATGCATGTTGGCCATATTTTGTTGGGGAAGCCGTAGCAGTATAACAAGAAGGTGATCCATAGTGGGTTAAGGAATATGTACAGTTTTGAAAAGGATGGAGAAAAATCAAACTTGCTCCTTTAACTCTCCAACACAGGTCCATGGGGACCAACTAAAACTAAAAAATGAGAATGCTCAGAAAAGAAAGAGTGAAAATGAGAGTGATCAAAAAAGAAAGAGGAGAGTGAGAGTGATCAAAAAAGAAAAAGTGAAAAAGAGATTATTGAGCTAAAAAGCAAGAGTGAAAATGAGATTGGGCTAAAAAGCAAGAGTGAATGTGAGATTGAGAAAAAAAGTAGTGAGGCCGAAAAGGAGAGAGAGAGAGAAAATGAAAGAGAAAAAGATGAGGGTGAGGCTGTGACCTCAAGAAAAAGAGAGAATGAGTTGAAAAATAATTGTGAGGTCGAGAGTTCAAAAAAAGATGAAGAAAAAGAGAGTGACAGAAGGAAAAAAAAAAGGGAGTGAAAAAAAAAGAAAGTGAAAAGAAAAAAGAGAGTGAAAAGGAAAAAGAGAGTGAAAAAGAAAAAGAGAGTGGAAAGAAAAGAGAAAGTGAAGAAAGTGAGAAAAACAAAAAGAAAAGTGAGTTTTTATGCTAAGGTGAGTCTTAATACTAACGAACTTGACGTATCTTCGTCTAGTGTTGTTATCTCTTTGTTGCAGAGATATGAGGTCGTGTTTCCTAGTAGTGTGTCTAGTGGATTGCCACTTATCAGAGAGATGGACACTACATTAATTTTGTGTTAGGTGCGAAAATTCCTATCCGACCTTTCTTTGAAAAAATGAGTCCTTGACACACTTGAAAGGACAAAGTAAGTTGTTAGCTAAAATACATGCTAAGTCGGAGAACTGTATTGAGACTTTTTCTCATGTAATCAAGTACACACATGGTGAGGAAAATTTTGTGGTTAATGCATTAGCAAAAAGGTATGTCCTTATCTTTATTTTAAATGCAAAGTTATTGAGATTTGAATATAATAAGAAATTGCATGCTAATGAAGATGACTTTGTTAGTGTGTATGGAACGTGTGAGAAAGTATCGTTTGGTAAGTTCTATAAACTAGATTGGTACTTGTTTAGAGAGAATAGACTATGTGTGCCTACTAGTTTTATGTGTAAGTTGCTTGTGTGTGATTGACATGGTGGTTTGTTGGGTAACTTTGGTGTAAGGAAGACCTTAGACATGTTGCATGAACGTTTGTGGAAGTATCATTTGCCATTCATTGATATGTTGCATGAATATTTGTAAGAGTATCATTTTCCATTCATTAACATGTTGCATAAACGTTTGTGGGAGTATTGCTTGTCATTAATTGAGTTTGCATATAATTGGAGTGGCCATTTTAGTGTAAAGAAAACTTTAGATATATTTCATGAACGTTTGTGAAAGTATCATTTGCCATTCATTAACTTGTTGCATGAATGTTTGTGGGAGTATTACTTGTCATTCATTGAGTTTGCATATAATTGGAATGGTCATTTTGGTGTAAGAAAAACTTTAGATGTGCTTCATGAACGTTTGTGGAAGTATTATTTGTCATTCATTGAATTGTTATATAAATGTTTGTAGGAGTATCATTTGCCCTTATTAGAGTGTGCATATAATAAAATCTTGCATACTACTATTTCCTATTCTCCTTTTGAAATTGTTTATGGTTTTAATCCACTTACTCCTTTAGCTTTGATGTTTTTGGTTGTTGATGATAGGAGTAGCTTGGATAGACCTTTTCAAATTCTTGAGAAAATTAGTTATAATGCATATAAAGTGGATCTTTCAAGTAAGTATCATATTTCTGTTATTTTCAATGTTACAAACATTTTTTCCTTTGATACAGGTGGAGATTCGAAGTCGAATCCTTTTGAAGAGATGGGGAATGATAGGCACTAAGATGGACCTAATTTTAAAAATCCTTTGCAAGTTCCAGATGTGTCAATTCCAAAGTCAAGAGCCAAGAAGATCAAGAAAGCAATGCAATGATTGGTACAATCCACTTGGGACGAGTCTAGCAAAAGCCCAACATTCAAGATGGGCTTGAAGGATGAAAATCGAGTTTTGATTCATTTGATACAAGCTATGAAAGAGGGCAACAATATGACTTAAAGGCTTTAAGCACTTGAAGGCTTTCAACTTGTTTAATTCATTTAAATGACTTATTTTATTAATTTAGAATAATTGGGTTTATTATGAGAAGGACTTAAGGGGGGCACCTATTCAAGGGCATGTTGGAAAAGTTATTATTTTGTTGAGCTAGGGTTTTAAGAAATTACTATATCCAAGTACTGTGGCCGCGGCTATTCACTCAAGGGTATTTTTGGAAGATGGGGATTTATTTTGGCTAGGTTTTAATTAGGTTTTGCTTTAAATACTCTTTGTAGCCTCATTTTAATTAGTTTATGAAATTTGTTGAATTTAGTCATTGTGAGTTGAGTTTATTTCCTCTTGTTCTTTAATGAACTTTTGAACTTATCAAAGGTAAATCACAACCTTTGTAGCGTTCTTCCTTATAATTTAGATTCTTGAGATAGGTTCTTCAATGGGTCTAGATTTTCATATAATCTACGTTCTTGAAATGAGTTCCTCAATGGGTTTAAATTTTCCATTGGTTTGATTTTGGCTTTTTTGGATGAGTTTTCAAATTGATTGTAGATTCAAAAGATTCCATTCCCACGAGTTCATATCAAGCAAGGCTCCTACAAGAATTACAATATTTTTCCATGGAGTTAGAAACATGCTCTTAGAACACTTGAACTACTAGAAGAAATATTTTAACCTTCATTCGACTATTTCATATAGTTAGAAAAAACCATCTCAAACTGTAATATGCTAACCCTAACGGAATGAATAAGCACTAACCCTAACCATAGAAGAATTCCAGAGTACCAATAATTGGATTAGCTGCCACTCTAGGGAACTCCTAATGATCATAGTTTTAATGGAAACAAGGATCTAAACTAAACAATTAGATCAATAGTATAATTCCCAGCTTAATAGAATATGCAAAAGATATTGAACTTACTTTCAAGTAAAACTTACATTATCCAAGTGAATGTCGATGATAAAGAATATCATCCATTGCTTGGGTAAATAAAAGATTCACAAAAATTATTAAATTAAAAAAAAAAACTATGACTTGCAATAACAAGTAGATGTTTTAATAATGAAAACAGAATGGAAGAGTATTATCGGTTTAGATAAGAAGCTTACACTGACATGGAACTGTACTCCTTATTTTCTCCACAACCATATTTGCCCCCTATTTGTCAGCAAACGGGACATGGACACTAGATAACCATAAAACATTATCCGTAGATGTCATATCTACAAATATGCTCAAAAGCACAAAACTCAAAAACCTACCTAGTTTACTCTCGTGTGTAGACATAGGTCCCTTTATATATATTGATATATATCATATATATATCAAGATATATTGCCCAGTTAATATCTTGACTAACAAAAACGACCCAAAATAGTCAAAACATACTTCCCCATTATTTTGCAAGGGAACTAGTAAACTAAGTCTCTTTCGAGAGATTCAGTGAACTGCGGCATGTTGGCAAAGAAAGTTTGAAGCATCTTCTCCATCTCATTCTGTCTCTTCCTAAGCACGTCCATCTCATTATGTTTCTCCCTCAGCACCCGTATCTCTCCCCTCATCTCATCGAGCTGACTCTTGTAGTTCTCAGCATCTTGCTTATGTTTTTCAATTAATGCCAGGTACTCTTTCTCCCTATCTCGGTCACGTTGTCTAGAGGACTCAGGGATGACCATCTCCCCTAGTCCTCTAGCATATCCTGGTCTATGGCCAAGGACCTCCCGAAAGATAGTGGTTGCTGCCTCATCAGTACGTTGCTCCGGTTCTAGGCCTTCCATCTTACCAACCATCTTTTTCTGCACATGGACAAAACATCCAATTATATACCACTTATAGTGCTATTTATGCATTTACTATATTCAGAAAGAAACATAGACCACTTGGGATTGTAAATGTACTAATCACAAATCTTTTGTTGCAGCTATGACAAATTTTCCATTCTTCTTAGACCATCCAGTCTCTTTGTAGAACTCAACCATATTTGCCTTTTCAACTCACTATATGTGTGCGCAAATGTGAAAAAGATAATAGTTGTATCAGAAAAACATTATTGTGGTGGACATGTTCTAGATAATTGCTAAAGCTAAAGTAACCAAGCACAAACTAGTGTCATACGAACAGTCAATTGGATATGAGAAAAATCAATGAAATAAAATGAGAGCAAGCTCGGCTAACAAACAATATATAGCATGAATGTTATATTTATATCTTCTTCGTAAGGCTATGCTTCCAAGATCATATACCAGTGTGACAGACTTCTTCGTTTGTTTTCGGAGATGAAATGAGATGAGTTGAGATTAAAGTTAAAAAATTAAATAAAGTATTGTTAGAATATATTTTTTAATATTATTTTTATTTTGAAATTTGAAAAAGTTGAATTGTTTATTTTATTTTGTATTGAAATTTGGGAAAGTGTAATGATAAAATTAAGATGAGATGAAATGAGATATTTTTCGAAAACAAACGAGACCTTAAGTTTGAATAAAATTTGGGCCTAACTGGTTCTAAACCAATTATACTTCCGGCCAGACAAAACTAGATATATAGATTATGAATGTGCATGCTTGGCCAACTCACCTAGTATGGACAATGACAAGAAGTACCCATCTTCTAAACTACCTCATGCATTTTCAAAGTTGTATCTCCCTCTATCACCCCACATTCCTAACAAGAAGTATATTTTGTAACCTTTTCGGCCTTTTGTTTCGTAACTCCCAAAATAGAGATGAACTAAAAAGCCATACCTCGTGGTTGATGACCCTTAAAAGAAGATCCTAAACAAATTAGTTACCTATATATAAAATAAACCAGCTTATGGATACTATCAAAGAGCACTTCTTATTATTTAATACATGATGAGTCATTATGTTGCCTATTGTTGGGATATGAGCTTACCATTTGGGACAAGTGTAATTTCGATGAGAAGTATATGTGGGGAGTACTAGGAAGGCCCTGAAGAGAGTAGTAGGGGCTGTGGAAGGTAACAATCAAGGAGAAGGGGTTACATGTATAATCAGAGAAGTAATTTTCAAGCCAAGAAAGTATCTTCTGCTCAGATGGATGAGAAGAGAAAGAAAGGGTTGTGTTACCACTTTGAGGAAAAGTGGAACCCTTCTCATCTGCTCAAGTGCCCAAAGACTTACTTGTTACAAGTTGAAGGTGAAGAAGGAAAGTTGTTGATGAACTTGTATTCTTGGAGGTGTGGAGTTTTCCTCAAAATAAACTCGGTGTTGATTCCGTGTGATTCAGATATAGTGTTCTTGATTTCTTGTTCCAGTTCTTGCATCTTCCTTATTTCTGCAAAATACCCATATCAATTGGTATTAGATAGGGTGATGTAAACGATCAAAGGAAGTGTTGTCAAGAAGGAGAAGTATAGAAGAAAAGTAGACAAAATGGTGCGTTGGAAAATTAGTGCAGTGATGCATTTTAAACTAATGGTAATTGTGAATAAACTTGTGAATGCTTGTATTACAAATGGTTTGTTTCACATATGTGTATAAAAGCCAGCGGGAAGATGGAAATAGATATCTGGAAAGTCTTGGGAGAACTAGTTTCTTGGAGGCGTATGATTTTTTCTTGAAATAAAATCATTCTTGAGGGATTCTTGATTCATTCTTGTTTCTTTCTCTTGCTTATTCCTTTCTTAATCCAAAAAACTCATAACAAAGGAAAAAAGAAAAAAGAAAAAAAAGAAAAGAAAAACACATAAAGGATATATACATATTTGAGTTATTTATGCATAAGGGGTAATTTTAATCATAATGTTTAGATGTTCATAGATATGTATTATATATTATATTAGTAAACATTCCATGTACAAGACATATATGCTCAATTGAAAATGACGTAACCAAGTAGTATGTAAGTTGGACTGGTCTTGCTTGGTGATCCTGCATAATAGTTATTTTTTTGCAATGCTCGGGATTTCCGAGCAATGTGTCTATTGGGCTAGGTTTGTTCGGTAATTCTGAGTAAGAGTTATTTTCTTGCGATGCTCAAAATTTTCGACTAACGTGTCAATCAGACTTGCTTGATTTTGGCTTACGCTAGAAAACATTTTTGTTTGTATTTTGGCTATGAGAAACTAAAGTCCAAAATTATGTTCCCCTCGCAATCCGACCTCTGTAACAACCCGCTCCTTTCTCTCTCGATTGGTCACAAGTCTCGTCTATGCATTTTAAATACTGAAGCCATGTTTTTAAATATAACGGTTGATTTTTAAAGCAAACCCAATGTTTTAACCCTCGAATATTTGAAATGCCCTGAAAATATTTATATGGGGTATTTCTAGTGTTATTGAACCAAGTCTAATTTTAAGTAAGATAATTATAATATTTTTGAAGAGCTCCAAAAATATTATAGTTGTAGAAAAGCATTTTATCAATGTGATTTAGTTATTTAAAATATTATGAGACTTAAAATATGCTGAAAACTCTAATTAATTAGATGGTTTCATTCTCTTAAAGATATTAAGCAAGACTTCATGATTTTATTAATGATGAAAGAATATTATTTTATAAACTAAAGTTTAGTTTAAATAATATTCTATCTTAATTTCTCTCAATATTTTTAGTTAAGTTAATGTTTATGCATTTTCAAATCAGTATTTAAAACTCACCGTTAGATCGTTTTAAAGATTCAAAGGTAAAGCATTGGGATTAAAACCCTAGCTCCCTGCCTTTTTCCCTTCCCTCTCTCTTTCCTCTCCCTCAGTTCACACAGGCCTCTCCCTCTCCACTACCCGATCTCCTCTCTCAACCCAGCCCAACCACTTGCCACCTTCCCCGCATGCCACCGCAGCACCACCGACAACTCCCCCTCATG
Organism: Pterocarya stenoptera; assembly: GCA_003123785.1. Classification (NCBI taxonomy): domain Eukaryota; kingdom Viridiplantae; phylum Streptophyta; class Magnoliopsida; order Fagales; family Juglandaceae; genus Pterocarya; species Pterocarya stenoptera. Next base: position 44,148 of record QEOT01000913.1, on the reverse strand, counting down.
CCGTCGAGCACATCCACCGTTGAAGCCCCTCCTATAGCCCCTCCATCTCCCTCATGTGAGCATCTCTCCTACACAGGTTCACCATCCCCACGGCCAAGCTCCGCCAGTAGAAGCTTCTCCTACCACCGATGACCTCCCCTAGCCACCCACATGCCCAACTAAGCCACCTAGCCTCCCCACACATGGCCCCTCTCTCACGGGCTCTCTCTCACGCACGACCCAAATCCACCGCCACCAGCCACCATGGCACCACCCCAACGCCACCACTAGCTCCACCACTCTTCCTCAGCCCCTCCATGCCTGGCCATAGTCCCCAACCGCCCCTAGCCTTCACACGCATCCTCGCCCTCTCGGATGCACTATACATGACTAGATGTTGTCGTGCTCCGCCCCTCACCGCCACCACGAGGCCACCATGAGCCCTTCCAAAGCCAAACCTAGCTATCCAAATGCCCAAACAACCACCATACACAGTGGGCAGCCACTGTACGTGGCTAACTGCCACTGTACATGAATTTAGCCGCCACCCACGTAGTCCCCACAATGTCGGCCACCCTCGCACAGCCTTATCCCGACGATGGCATAACTATCTTTCCCTTATCCTCGTTATTATGTTAGGTGGTTGGTTAGGTCGTGGACTGTGCTATTAGTATATGTGGAGTTTGCTATTTAGTGTATTGGTTGTGAAGTGTGGTTGTGTATGTGCGGTGTTGGGTGTAATTGCGTAGTGTGATGTGTAGTTTTATGGAATGTGCTATGCATTGTGCTTGTGAAGTATGTGGCGATGTGATGCACCATATGGCATGTATGCCTTAGTGGTGGTATGGCGTAGCGTGTGTGAAGGGAGTACACGTGATGTTGTGGTGTACCATAGTAGTGATGTGGCGTAGTGTAGTGTGAAGGGAGTACATGTGGAGTGTGACTTATCGCGAAGATAAGAATGGTTGCATAGTTAAGAAGTGTGGAGCTTAATATGGAGTGTCAGGAACTGTGAAAACTATTTTTTCTAAAATAATTTTCTTAAAAGTCCCACCACAAGGACGGAGAGTTACAACCTCCGACACTAACTCCGGCAACTTTGATCAGAGTTAGAATATGCTCCGAACTCAAAAGGGCCTCCAACCTAAATCGGAGTCAAAGGTCGAAACCCAGCCATATGCCTAGGTCTACATTGTTTGTATATATTAAGATGATCTTGAAAATTGAATGTTTTCAACTAAACTAATGAAAATGTAAAATAAAAAAGATCAAGATGATCTTAAGTATTTGACATTATTTAGTATGCTAACCCTTATGATTGGACCACGTTTTTGTAGATCTTAATGGCCAGAAAAATTATTTGATGATCTAATTTTTAAATAAATCATATCATATGGTGTTGTTCCTACAAACAATTGCACATGGACCAAATTGTAAGCGTGTTGTATAAGGGGATGACCAAATTTACAGGGGTGTAAGTTAACTAGTATGAACTAGAAAACTGACCAGACTTAACAGTTTTGGTAGGTTTGGAATAGACGGATAACAGTAATGGTCCGCTCTTCATCCATTAGTTTGCAAAAGTTTGATTTTTGTTCTAGTCCTGGATTATGGTTTTTTTGGACTGGACCAATCAAAATACATATATATTTTTTAATTAATTTTTATATAGTATTTTTATATAGTAGTTATATAACCTAATCATGTAATTTTCATCTAAACTATGATCATTGACCATATATATTAAATATAATATTAAATATTAACTAATATGTTGTTGAGTACTAAGTTAGTAACATCATTAATATAATTTTAATTAATAATTTTATTAATGAGTTAGTTAGATAATCCACATTAAAGAGCTTACATAATTTTATTAATGTGCTATTTTATAATTTAACTTATTTGCAAAGAAAATAAAATGGAAGAAAAATGTTCGATTTTTCTTTTATGTTGGGCTGAAATCAACATTCGAATGTAATTTTGGACTTTTTTGTATCTTAACCCATTTTAATGGTGCAAACCGAATTGGACCAACCGAACCTATAGATAATGGTCTGATCTGGTGTATAGATATAATCGGCCCAATCTCGGAGTGAAAAATGGGGGGACCGAAATTTTTGGTTAGGTCCAAAAATCCCCCTTGTCCGATCAGACAAGATCGATTACACCCCTAAAACTTACATGAAATTTGCACAAAAGAAATCTCAAGTTTAAAATGCAATATTTAAGAGACAATACAATTTGATTAAGGAAAAATAGACAGTAAAAAAATATTAAAAAGAAAAGGGCATTAATCATCTAAATGAAAACTTTGGTAATTTTGTTGTTAAACAAAACTATTTTGGAACCTGGCATAAAAGTAGCCCATCAAACACAAGCCCCAAGGGGAAAGATGTAATTTTACCCATCAAACAAATTAGAACGTGAAGGACAAAGATAATCTTGCTCATCAAACACAAACCACCATTCATACGTTCTCATCAAATTCGAACCTCAAGGATAAAAAAGTAATTTTCCTTTACTCATAAAATACAAACCTCAAGAAAAAAGATAATTTTTTTCATAAAAAAAATACTATTCACATGCGGATAGCTACTTTTATAATAGAGGAATATATATATATATACATATATTTCCTTATAGTTAAAAGAGGCTATAGATATATAAACAGTAATGAATAATATTTTATATTTGATATTTTTATTTTTCATCAATGCTATTGCACAAAACTCTACTTTTTTCAAGTAAAGCTACTGCCTTCTTTTTTTTCTTTTTCTTTTTCACCAGCCCACTCTTCCTTTTATTTTTATATTTTACAACTCATGCGCTTCATCTATTTGAGCCTCTCTTGAATTATTCTAGAATATTTTATTGCTAGACGTCTAGAAATGCCGAATGGGATTAAGGGGGTCCTTCATTGTTTGTAAAAACGTTACTTTTTTATTTTTAGTCTGTTAATGTTGTACATTTATTGACCTAAAAAAATATAAAAAAATAAAAAAATAAAGAATAAAATATCAAAAATATATTGTACATATAAAGAAACATTATTAAATTAAATTATAAATTATAAAATTAAGCATAAATCTTACTATTAATCAACTTAATTCATAACTCTGGAAGCAGTCCTGTTAAGAGAGCACTCTAGTAGCACCCTTTTAAAAAAAATAAATAAATAAAGCAGACGATGTTAATTAATGTACTATGTTGCAGAAAAATAGATCATGCATGCCTACAGCTCATGCTTGCGTTGCTCATTATCATGTAATAGGCAGCAGCCAGCTACACGAAATCATGATGAAATATTTTGGGACTCGAGCTTAATATATTTAAAAGAAAAATGGCTTATATAATATATTTTTGAGTTGGTTAGCGTGCGGTACAATTTTAATTGTTGGATGTATCCGTTAGTATAAAGTTATTTATTTATTTATTGATATATTTTTTAATATTTTTAAAAAATAAAAAAATATAAATACACTAAAAATTATGTTCTTAATCATTATTTAACAAAAAATTAAATACATGAACGGTAAACTCAAATGGCATATTAGTATTTTTCTATATTTTTTATAATATTTTATATAACTATATTTTAAATAAAAGATATTTTTATAAATCACTTTATAAAAATAATATAATTTTTTGAAAATATGCTCATCTTACAATATTATTATAAAATATGTTTTAAAAATATATTGTGTTTATCTCGTTCGGATATTTAAAGCGTTTTATATATTTACAACTTAGAAGCGTGTGGCTCCTACTTATTTATTTATTTATTTTTTAATAAAACATGGAGGACAGGCCTACTTATTATAAATATACTCCTCCTCACTTATGGATGATGAAAACAAGCAGTGGTAACAATCTGAGACTCATGATCACGACACGGACTAACAAAACCAACAAAAAAACATAATAAAAGGTTAACAACTAAACATCAGGATCCCCGTAGCCCTCTAACAACATCTTCTAGTTTCCGAATATAGGAAAAGCCCCATCTGTCCAACCGAATGCTACCTCTAATGCTAGAAGGCAATTCAGATAACGGATACTATGAGCCAGTATGACCTTTAGCACCCATTTTAATAAAGAAAAATTCTATTTGCAGTTTCATTATGGGGACGACTTTACAGGCCTAAATCAAACGCTCCGTTTCATTAGTTAAAGTGAAAACGAGCAGATGGAATCCTTCGTTCCTTAGAGAAATCGCTTCCTTCCTCAGATGAAATCGTTACTGAAGTCTTTTTCTGTGAACCTCGCCTGCGCACTTCCATATCATCTCTCCTCTTTCTCTTCATTGATTCATCTTCTCCATCTGGCATATATTCCACATCCTCCTCTTTCCAACCATCTGATACCTCATTTTCTTCATCTGAAATCACATAATCTTCATCCGAATCATCTGAACCCTTACCTTTGACCAAACCCTTCTGTTGAAATTTCTCTTGCAACCAACCTTCCCTCCCCTCACCATCTGTTCTTGTGCCTAAAAGACATAAATTTGCAAAACCCCAATTACTTAAATCCAATCACACAAACATTATCAAGATTCATGAATTCCACCAATCAATATCAAATCAAATCGCATATATCAATATAAAGATTCGCTGACTTTTTTTTT
>QEOT01000913.1:397-39261 GCA_003123785.1 Pterocarya stenoptera | reverse complement strand
AAAAAAAAAAAAAAAACGTTCAATAGAAGCCAAAACCGAGTGAAGAGAGAGAGCTTGCAAGGAAGAAAATATTTTTTATTCCTTTTGTTTATGCTACAATGACCACTAAATATAACCACCAATTCCAAATTACTGTAACTAAAAGTCATATCTTTTTAAAGTTGCATAATCCACTATAGACTATTTTTAGAGTCTATTAGCCAAACTCCTCATTGGATTTGTATTTGCATAATTAGAGATTACTAATTATGATATGTAAATTATAAAGTCATTACATACCATTCACGTAAAGGAGCCTCTAGAAAAAAGAAATGTGCGCATGCTTATTTTTGGATCCTCGAGCACACGAAAGAAGGAAACGAAGAAGAGAACCCTTCTTTAAATGGAAAATCACTCAATACTTAACTCGATTATTTGGTTATGAAATGGAAAAAAATACATATATAATCTTTTACACAATTCTATTTTAAAAATAAAGAGCATCTTTGTAAACATAACTTATAAAAAACTTGGTGTAAAACTTGTAAAAGTAACTTACAGAAATACCCTCAATTTATAATATGATTGTATCAATATTTATAAAAAGATTGGTGTCAACCTTATGAAATAAGAGATACCAAAAAGACTTCACACCATAATTCTAAAGCTACAAAAAGACTTTGAAAAAACAAATAAAACAAATCTTCTAAGAGAGTTATTTAAAAGAACAAAAGAAAGGTCGAGCTTTTCTTACATGATCAATATTGAGCTTGATACCAAAAAGATTCGACTCAAAGGCTTTTATGAGTTTGCAAAGAACAATACAGTCAAATGTGATCTGAGAAAAGGGAAAACTATTAGGCCCAGTTCCTACCCCAAACAAAGGGCCTAGCCCCACTAGACTGAATAACCCGCACGAGGCCTATTTAGATTAGCTACCCTATATGCAAAAAGTAGAGCAGGGATCAGGCACCAAAGGGACTTCCATTGTGAGCGAGAACCGGCCCATCAAGGGAGAAATAGCATACCGAGATGGTCATTTAGTCGTGTCTTGGCGAGGCACTATAGGGGGAAGGGCCACCTTCAAAACTTGCCAGCATACCCCAGTTCGTTGGGTCAATGAGCAAGTCAGGTCAGAATGACCCTCCATACCTCAAACTCAGAGGGATTCCTGCATTAAATGCGACAAATTCTCCTCTTAGGGAACCAATTTTAGGATTTTAATCCTAATACATGCTTGTGTCAGGCCATGCTGATTAGGAAGTCTAGAGGGGTTACTACTTACTCAGTGTTTGCTCTCCTCGAGGAACTCTTGGTCTCACCATCCTCAAATTTTGCCACATAACTCAAGCCCATTACATGCTGTCCCATCTTGCTGTCCTAATCACAGTTCAAACTTAATTAGTACTAGATAATATTCTATTTTCTGGTACTGTCCCATATTTCTAAGAGTTTCCCAGAGTAATGTATAAACATGCGCTCTAATACCATACTATGGTGCCACATTCCTCATCTAGGTCTAGGCGAGGATCCATGATGTCAAGGATGTTGGCCAATGGATAAAACACCTAAGAGGGAATTGAATAGGTGTGTAATTTTCCATATGAAAGTACACGTGTAAGATATCCATACATGGAGTCACAGTGGAGTTTTAAGCAGAATACGTTGTGATAATAATGACAACTACGAAGTACCAGAATGCTAAACTTCACAACAAAAGATGGCTTCTCACCCTTTATTAAATCCCAAAATATTTCATTATTCAATGATATACGAGGTTAGTCTCCATAAGGTGGCAAACCGATTACAAGTAGTCGCCGACTTAATATTATACATTCTAACATGAGGCACAAGGAAGCTACGACGGGAACTGGTAATAAGGCGGGTACTAGTCTCCGTACTCGAGACTCAAGGGAGTTTAACTCCTCTTACTCGGGCGTCATGCTAGGATCTGGGCTTGCATCATAATCAATGGTCCCGAAAATGAAACTATAGGTAGGTTAGGTAGCTATGACTAGACTGCTAATGAGAGATAATGTTACCGAAGATGCTACGAACACTTTTAATGTAAATTCTAGACAAACACGAATATGCATAGCAAGGAATCATCATCACACTTATAGCTACATGCACATATACATGGCGAGGAATCACTCCCTCAATAAACACATATACATAGGCATGGCAATGAATCACCATCTAGGGACTTTGACCATTCTCTTATGCGAAATACATAAAACTCAATAGTGCTAGTATAGCGAGCAATAATCCATCTCCAATATAAGTAAAAAACTTGGAGAAACCAGTATTTGGCCTGTTTCAGCCCTAATAACAATTTTCCACCACAGGTGCTCATTATCTAGATATTCGTCACACATACAATTGTACACATAAATACTTGTACTGAGGTTCTATCCAACCAACAAACCAACTCGAGGACACCACCAATACATCGGGGAAATCCCACATCTCGACTATTAAGTGTGGCCAAGTACAAAATCGTTTTACTCCAATCTCCACAAGGCATTCTTCTTCTCGTGTGAAACATGTGTGGCAACGTTTCATGGAATGATTTGGGAAAAATGAGGTCATGAGATAAATCATGCTTACCGCACTCCTAGGAGGAATCTGGCCCAAAAGCATTGGGAGGAAAATGCCAACAACCTTATGTGGACAGAGCTGGTGACTATGTTAACGCATGGATGCATCAATACATATTGTTATGTGAGTAAAATTGTAAGGATAACATTTTCCAAATATAAGATCTACTAGACTCAAAAAGGAAAGGAAAGCCAAGAATTGGTGAGAAACAAGATTTGAGAACTCTGTAAATAAAAGAGTTGAATGTACAGATCAACTATACAGTCAGATTTACCGCAGACCTTTCAATGAACAGGGAAAAAAAGGGGGGAAAAAAGAACAAAGAACAGCCTTAATTTCCTGCTACAGAAATAGAAGATAACCCTCCTAAGATTGGTTTTTGACAATCTTCACGCTGCTGTAGAATCGCTTTAGGTCTTTCATAGCCTTTTCCTCAATCTGAATCGATCGAATGGATGAGGGGGTGTCAACCTCTGGTTTGAACCAGCGGTTCAATCCAGGGGGATCTGATGGTGAGCCCGGACCTGTAGCAACTGAAAATCCAATCATTCTTGTTTTTGGGCTGTGGGAGAGACTCTGCTGTTGCTTTCCCTGTGAGACGGAGAAACCATATCAAATTTTCCATTGGGGGGAAAAAATAAGACAATTCTAGGAGACAATCGGGCAGCCCATGGTTAGACTTTCAGAAAAGAGTAAACAGACAGGAAAGTACAAAGCATTCTAAGATGAAAATGCAACAAATACCAATTTACATAATAAGTTTATATCACCTCAGTCAATTTCTGATGGTTAAAAAATAAAGAATAGAGTATGAGAGGGAGACATTGTGAGTGGGTGAGCAGGGAAGGAAACCTTTTGCTGCTTCTGAATGTCCCTAAGGGATGGCCGAGAAAGGTGGGGAGGTGTCCCAGAAGCAGCCCAAGGAGGCGTGCTTCTTTCTTCATCAGACGCTTGTGAGGTGCAAGCTGAGACCACCATTGGTATTGGGTTGGAAGGCAAAAATGAACTCAACAGGATTTTCCCGTCACTTTTACCATCAGATATATCTTCCACTTGATCTTTTATCCTGCTTGATGGGCTTGCCTTGATTTTGCTCTGCTCATCCTGTATTTCCCGAAGAGAAGTGCATCCCTTTGCCATTTTTGGCCCACCCCATGCAGGACCTTCGCTTCTGGGTAGTGGAGGGGGAGCAACATCTTTTGGGGTGTCATCCAGAGCACCACTCAAGAACATAGAAAGCCCTCCTTTCTTTTTCTTTTTCTTCGAGTGCATTGGTAACGAAGTTTTATTTTTTGGCAAGACCGAAGTGTCCTGAACAATGCAAAAAGTCGACTCTTTAGTGGCTTCGTTCGCCAGTATTCCTTTGTCCACGACACCTTCAACCTATAAAAAGTTGCAAATCAAATAGTTCAACTATGGTGCTTAAATATTCAAATATGTAATTTTTTTGACTTCTCAGTAAGTCATAAACAATATTACAAGAAAGTTCAATTTAATATAAGAGAACAACATATATTATTTAGGGTACAATCAAATAGGAACTATGAGGGTGACACTATAGATTTTAATCAATAGTATGTTTTCAAACGTTCTTTATCAGATGCTTGGGTTAAGCAACAGAACTAATGTCAGAGAAGCTTTTCTGAACTGTAAGTATAGCAGCCTGTGATACCCCATATGATAAGGTTAGGGATAAGGGTAGGGGTGCATGTGATCTCATATTGCCTGGGAGTGAGAAGTTTGTGCTCTTTATAATGTTCCAATGGGCTCCAATTGTATCATTGATTAGTCGTTTTTAGAGCATAGACCATGTGGTTTGGGCCTTCTATTGGGACATTACAAATGGTATCAAAGCCGATTCCAACTAGAAATGTGGAACTTAAGCCGTACCACCTACGATGGACTAACCTAACGAGAACATATGGAATTTAAAGGGGGAGATTGTGATACCCATATGATAAGGATAGATAAAGATAAGGGTAAGTGGTGTATGAGATCCCATATTGCTTGGGAAGGAGAAACTCTAGTTGTTTATAATGTTGCAATGTAGCTCCAATTATATCATTGATTAGTCATTTTAAAATATAGGCCATGTGGTTTGGGCCTTCCAATGGGACATGGGCATTACACAGCCCCACTGCACAAATGTGAAAATTTGTATACATTCAAGCAAATATTGCCCCCTAGGATGGAGCAGGTATAAAGCGTGAGCAAGAAAATATTGCACAGGGGTCAAGGTTGTCACCCAGCTACTTGGGGGGTAAAGGAGACAAATGAAAATATTCCAGTTTTTTAATGAAATTTTTTTCTTATCCGTGCACAAGCAAATTATCCAAATGATCTGAACATTGGATGGACTGGAAAGTTGATGACTATAATCAACTAGCACTAACTCTTCCATCAGTAAAAAAAACCAGGAGAACAGCAAATTTAATTAGCTATCAAAAGAAAATGGTTAAAAAGCTAACCTTATTCTTGGAAACTTGAGAAATTCCAGCATCCAAGAAATCCTTTGTAGCATTCGGAATGACTTCAGTCCCAGAACAACCAGATGTGGTCTCTACCTGTGATACCCTCTGTGCACTCTTTCTCCTCTGTTTTCTAACCTCAGCCCTTTTGTTTCCTTTCCCATCTGGGGAAACTGAAAATGATGCTTTTGCAAGTGTTGTAATCTCAACACCAAGCTCAGCGAGAGAACTCTCAAGAGCAGACTTCGTATGGAGCTTTGCAATTTGTTGGTCATCAAGATGATGCCCACTAGACTGCTTTCCTTCAAGCATCTCAATCTGCTGCAACTTTTTTCTCAAAGCTCGAACTTGTTTACAGATGCCTTCATTGGGGTTATTTTTGGGTTGTAGAAAGGAGTCTAATCTTTGGGCATGTTTGTTTTTCAAGGATGTAATCTTTGTGTGATTGTCCCGACTCCTTATAATCTCATTCTCACTATCATCCTCTTCACTATTAATAATTGCAGGAAAAGTAGCTGTTGGAGTTGGGAGCCGACGATAGCTCCATGGTTCTGATGATCTCAGGTCTAACAATTTTTCAAGGGTAGCTAGAATATCTAGTGAGGCACTTGAAATAGAATGTGATGAAACTGTAAAAATATAGTCAAGGTTGCGAATAGCAATTTCCTGCATAACAAGTAGAGAGCTTAGATAAATGCCCAACCACCAATCTGGATTAAAGAAAAAAAAAATGACAAACTCACATAATTTTGATTGAAATACTAGATGTGCACATCATATAAACACCACTAAGTAGCAATCTTTCAAATGATCTTTAAGCTAACAAAGATCCAACACACTACTGTATTTGACAAGTATTCGATTTTCTTCTTGGTAGTAAGCACGGCAGGCAAAGCCCCTAAAAAAACTAAATTAAAATGAACTCCAGCAGTCCTGATAGTCTAATTACAAGTTTAGCTTATAATGATTCTTCTGACTTTCTTTGTAAATCAATTAATAAAAGGTTAAAAAAAAATCGAGTGATTATAATGTTTAGAACAGCAATGGGGCTTCTCCAAAAACGTTTGACCATGAAATCAAAAATAGAAAAATAGAAAGAAATAAAAAATTCACACCAATACTTGAAATATGTGAGCAGAGGCTGATGCTTGTTGTGTCCACCATGAGTTTGAAATGGATTATAAAATTGCATGAAAAGCTCCCCCAAATAAAGCAGGCCACAGATCAGCTTACCTCACAGTGCTTCTTCAGATCATGTGCTTCAAGTGAATCTGCTATCTCGAGCAATTGTATAGCATTCCGTGGCTCAACTAGACACTCTGCAGCAACTTTTTCACAAAGGCCTTTTAAGCTGGGAATGGGCTTGTGTTCAGAATCATATTTTTCAATAGGTGTTAACAGATTATTGGACTCCACATCATCAAACATTAAATCGTCAAACTCTCCTGCCTCATCCCTGATACTCAGCTTGAGCTTCTGAGGATTGTTAGCCACATTGGGAGGAAAGACAGGATGATATAGAGATCCAACAATCAACATATGTGTTTCACCAACTGAAACTGAAGTACCCTTCTTTACACCATGTAACCGTGTTACAATAGGGGGCTTGTCATTACTGTTCTTCCCATCCCACATGTAAACATCACCCGTGGCTGTAACTGCAGCAGTCCAGTACTTTCCTGCAGAAATGCTGACTATATTTCTTCCACACAGTGAGTAGAGCTACACAGAATAGAAAAAAAGGACATGAAAAGTAAACAAGAAGTCTCGGTTGGGATAATAGGGCAAAGACAACAAAGGCACTGAGAATATAAAACCTGGTGACATCTAAGACCAGGATCTGAGGAGACCCAATAAAATAGTGCACCATCATCTGTAAGAGCCACACTATGTACCATCCCCACGGCAACAGCAACCACATGAAGCCGTTCCATGCGATGAAACTTCAAGGTGGTGTTCCCACATTTCTTCAAGTTTCTAGCAATGACTACACGTTGAGGTGTGACAAGTCGATGACCCCATGTGTATACCTGCAACAGAAGCAAAATGTATGATTGGGCCAAACTTAGAGCTGAACATCAGAAAAGCACTTGCACAACCAAAGCCCAATTAAGAACAACACAAATAACAGTGTAGTAATGTGATCTAATCAAAGCAGACTGAGAAAAAAGTAATTACATTCAAGCTACAGTACATGAAATAAAGCAACAGTTCATTGAGTCAAAATGAGTAGTTTAGTTCTAATAACAATTAAAATCTGCTACAAGTTACCTCTCCGTCAGCTCCTAACACGACTGTGTGATATTTTGCAGCTGCAACACCTTTGAACAACTTGCCTTTCAAGTATTCAACCACTCTAGGCGTGTAATTTGATGCTGAATTAGACGTGCCATAACCAAGCTGCCCCTCTCTATTGCAGCCCCATGTGAAAACTTCACCAGTCGCAGAAACTACAGCAGTGTGTTTATTTGCTGCAGCTACAGCAACAATTTTTGACTTCAGAGAACTCACTCTTCGAGGCGTTGGCTGCGTATCCACAGAAGTGTAGCCAAGCTGACCCTCTGCACAACTTATATAAACAAGTGAATAATCCAACAATTGATAATTTCAGGAAGCACATAAATGACTTTAAGAAACATCTGTCACTCGCCAGTAGCATTATTTTATTTTTAAAACACACACACTTCCAATTGGCATTGGTAGGAAGGTCTCAATTTGTTTGGCATATTCATCTGCCCCACTTCTCCTATAATTTACCTCTATTGGATCCCCAGGTGAACACTTCCCCACTCTCTGTAGCAGCGACAGTGTGATGTTTAGCTGCAGCAATTGCCCTCACCCGTCGAGACCCTAAACCAGAAGTCACCTGACGAGGTGTGATAACTGCAGCTTGACCACTGCAAAGAATACAATGATAACATATGATTTATCATTTGCAATAATAGCTAGGATAAGTGTATTTTAGGTGAAGATGATCTATTCTTGCAGGTGATATATACAGGAATTGAACTTTTAGGTTATACAAGGCAATCAAAACTCTGTGTAAACATGCACTTTCATTCTGTTTGCACCACAACCGTGGCACCCCCAACTTCTATGTACGGACACACGGAAATCGAGACACCGGGATGATGACGACACTGTCACGCACCCCATCGACATGTGTTAAGTGTGTGCAATGCAACACGTGTACAATAAACAATACGCAGCGGAAAGGTTAAGTCAAATAACTAAGTACCAGAGTTTAATATAATACAACAGTAGTAAAAATTCACATGTCAACATAATACGATTTTTATTTATAAATCAACATCAAATCAAATCAAATACAATAAGCATAATAAGCGAACGATAATCTTCAAATACAAAAATAGCCAATGTCCCTACTCCTCAGGCGGAGCCGCATCTTTGGGCTCAGCCTCCTTAAAACCTGCTTCAAAATCTACAGTACCAAAAGGATGGTACCGTAGGTAAATAAAACCAAAAATACTCCAAGACAATAAATATATTAAAACAACTAACGCTATGCATGCACATGATAACCAAAGTGCAAAACCCGAGAAAAACACCATTTCTCGAAAATCACAATTTTTCCACACACGCCAAAAATCATCATTTGGCACAAAATAAAAATCCAAGAATAAGTCCGTTAATTCTAATTTTAACCGTATGCACCATGGCCTCCCTTAGGGACCATCCACATACTCTGGCTCTCTTCGTTACCCCATGGGTAAAGACCATGCAAGTGATACACGAGTGATACCCAGTTCCGCGCCCACCGCGTACATAGCCAAGCATCTACTGACCCCCGTCAGCCCGAGGAGTCATGGAGTCTGATCGAGAACGCTACCATCCCGTCCAAGTCCCGGGCAATAGTCCCAGGGGACGACACTCAGTATATTCCGCTCCCGAGTGTCCAGAAGAGCTCCACCGAGATGATACCCCATCTCGGCTTGGGGGTGATACACACGCACCCGAAAAGCCTTAAACACAGTTTCTCAAAATACACACCCACGCATGCATGCACAATGCCATGAAATCAGCCAATTACCAACAACCAACAGTTATTAGTAAAACCAGATAACCAGATCACAGTTTATAAAACAGGTTAGTACAAAAATATATTTAAGTCTTAAACAGCTTTTGGAGAAATACTTACAGCGCTACATAATAATTTTAGGAGGATCACGAAGGTGCAAAAGGCGGCTGGAAAGCAACGTAGCAATGCAAAAACACTGTGGCCGAAATACACAGTATACCCAAATTCCAACGGAGTCAAACGAAGACTTGAAATTGATAAGGTAGGGCCTATGTAAAGTGGTGAAGCTAGTGGAAGAGACGGTTGGCCGTGTGTGGCGGCCGAAACGGCGATGGAAGGCCAAAAAGGTGAAATTGAAGCTTGAACTCGTGGAGGTGGCTCCGGCGACGAATCGGAGCCGAAACTGGATGGGTTAGGACGGCAAGGGGCTGGTAAAGAAGTGGTGAAGAAATGGTGGCCAATGGTGGCCGGACAACGGCGGAACGGGACGAAGAAACCCGCGGCTTCGCACGGCTCGCGGCGGCTAACGGCGGCGTTAGCCGGCTTGAAAATGGAGAGGCTAACTGGCCGGCAGTTGAGGAGTCTACTGGTGCCGGTGGTGAGGGCCACAGACTGCCGGCGGCGGTGCTGGGTGGAGAGAAGCCGAACGATGTGAGGGAGAGGAGAGAGAGAGGGTCGGGCGAAGAGAGAGAAAATTCGAGTGGGAGAGAGGGAATTCGGAAGAAAAAGAGAGAAAAAGAAAAGAAGAGGAAGAAAAAAGATGGGGAAAAGAAATGAGGTCAAATCCTCAACTTTTGGGTCACAACTGATCCTCAAAATAACTATTTTTAAAATGATAAATTTAATAAATCAATATAAACTCAAAACTAATTAAAATAAAATATTAAACTCCGATAATAATCATTCTTTAAAATAAAAAGCAATTTAATTGTAGAACACTAATTAAAATTATGAAAGCACATTAAAATAATTCCCGATTTAAAAATCGTAAAATAATCTCGCGTAAACAAGTTTAAATTAAATTAAACGGCTAAAAATCAAATATTAAATTAAAAAGCCTTTCAATAAAAAGCACGTAAAAATCGGAGTGTTACAACCCTTCGTCACTGAAACTTTATGAGGTGCATGTGGAAGAACACAAAACTCATTCTCATTGATATTACCATTTATACACAATCATGCATATATATAATCCGCAATTAACTAAATAATTACCATTATGGGTAAGGTTCAGATTTTAATTTGTGACAATATGTTGAAACAATTCAAAAAAAAAAGTTATAGCCATTGTTGAAAGCATAGAATAAGTTCATAAGCCTAAGGGCAGGTTTGGAGCCTTAGATGAGGTACAAAATTCTCATCTGATCTCATTTCATCTTATTCCATCTTATTCTCGAACATAATTTAAATATAAAATTTTTAAACTAATCATTACAACTTTTTCGAACTTTCAAATAAAAAATAAACAATTCCAACTTTTTCAAATCCCCAAACAAAACTATATTATTACAATATTTTAACTTTATAATATTTTTTATTCAACTTTTTCTCTCTTTTTTCCCAAAACCCAAAAAAATACTCAACTCAAACTATCTCATTACTATTCACAAACTATCTTACTACTATTTATAAAATTCTCATCTCATCTCATCTCACTCCCCAAATAAACCCTAAATCATCGATGGCTGAAATGGGAAAATATGTAAATTTTGGTATTACAATATACACTTAAACTGTATCGTACATGCAAATGATGTATGCTTAGAAATTCTACCTGTGTATATCAAAATCAGGGTGCCCAAGGCGGCCCCCTCTTCCAAATCCCCAAGTATAGACTTCTCCTTGAGTGCTGACTGCTACGCTGTGGAACTTTGCAGCAGAAATGAGCATGATAAAAGAACCATGAAGCGTGTCCACTTTGCATGGTAATTTTTGTATGTGTTCATTGCCAGTTCCAAGTTGATAGTTTGCACCACTTCCCCAACTATACACCTCTGTAGTAACTAGAGACAGAGTAACGTCTCAAGTTATTCCCAGACACAATTATGTTCATTTTCAAATGACACAATGATCCTCATTAAAGATGTCATTCCAAAGTAGAGGATACCTGAATTATGTTCATCATAAACCACCTGCAAGACAGGCCCAGATAGGAGATCAACTGGCATTCGACCTTTAGAATCCTCCAATGTCATGGAGGCACCTGATTGAAGAAGGATACTGGCCACCGCAAGATGACCAAAATGTAAAGCCCTGTGAAGGCTACTCCATCCAGATTCCCCATCCTGAAATGATTAATGTGAGGGTTCATGCAAAGTGGGAACACTAGTTCAGAATCACTAAACTGAAATGCTCTCAAGTGTTACTCAGAATCTGGACTATAGAGTGTAGAAGGATACACACTTTTCATATTCTTGTCAAAAGAAAAAGAAAAAAAGAAACACAAACTTCATAATATAGAAAATAATAATCTATACAAATATGTCAGCTGCTAACAGTTGGTTCAAGTTCCATGAGAACAGATTGAAATTGTAATAGATTCCCCCTATTGCTCATAATTTAAAAGTAAAAGTGCCTGATAGATTAATAACACTGCATATTTTCTCATCAAGCTAATCTTCCAGACTGACAATTTTTTTTAATCTTCTAATTCAAGGAAAGATAGGTAGAGGAACTTTTTTTCTTTTTATTTATTTTATAAGTAGGACAGGTAGAGGAAAAATAGAGTAATGTGATCAGGTTTAATGTAGCCTCAATTCATAAAAAATATATGCCAGCATATCAAAATGGGACGGGATCACAAACATTCTAGAAGCAACAACTTGGCAGGCATAGGACAAAAGCATTCAAATATATCGAGGAATAGAAATGTAACACACCCTAGCATCCGGATCTGCACCAACTGCAAGAAGCCTCCTAACAATGGGAATGTGGTTCCTCCAAGTAGCAATATGAAGAGGAGTTAGACCAAATACATTTCTACGATTGATATTACCTCCATTCTTCTTAAGCAGTGCCAATGCCAAATCTACATCTGCCAATGAGCCTTCTTGCACAACAAGCCACAGATCCCTTTGGGATCCACTTGACAAAGATTTGCGGCTGTGAGCCTGCAAATTCTGCTTTTGTCCTTGAGGGGATACTAGCACTTCCATAAATTAAATTATCGAGGATTAATGTGACAAATGAACAAACTAAATGTCGTCAGCTGAAAATGTCAAGAGCCAGAAACGTTGTTACTTCAGGTCAAATCACCACTCTGGCCCTTGAAGAGATTGATTATATTTAATCCATGATATACTTGATCTTCCAATCCAAAACTTGTTAATGCAACGAAGAGAAATCCATTTCAGTAAATTGAATTAACAAGCTTCTAAACCACCACCATCATCACCATCCTCATTGTAAACACAAACCAACTGCAACAGCCATTCACCAACCCCCATCACAGTTCATGGCTTGCAGAGTAATCTCCATTAAACAGGTGAAGCAACAAACTGTATTTGAAATTCCTCCTTCAGTATAATTTCCATAGAATACAGACATCTCCCACCAAAAATAACTAACAAGGAAATAATAATTATGCTACACAATAAGTAATAAATACATATAGATGGGCCTTAGGAGATGACTCAGAAGTACCGCTCATGCAATATCTGAAATGTTAGATAAGTAAAAGCAGCAGATCACACATAGGCTTCTACTCAAATTAATAAACAGATTATATCCATTGAAAGGAACTGAACACATCGGCTTCATATTATCTCAATGAGCACCAAGCCATATAAAACCATTGCAAATTGTCCAAAAATTGAACGTGGTAATGAAAAAGAAACTTGGCTTACACTCGATGCATTCATTTTTCTCCCAGTCACAGCCAAAAATAAATTTCATACACTAATACGAGTCCCACCCAATAAATTCAATATGCAATGAAATCAATATGGGAAACCAAGTATTCCAATGGGAGAATTTCCACCCGTCCTGTTGCACCTGAACTGATAACATTTACCACCCACGGATCAAGCAATGACTCCCATAATCCAGAATGAAAATTACGTGAAATCTGATCAGTAACTATCAAGAGAATTCACAATACCCGCCATTCCCTTTATTTATTTATTTTTTTGTCCCAGCAGTCTCACCCACCATTCAAAATGACAGTTTTCGCAAAACTAAAAACTGAAGTCACAAGGCTAACAACAACAAGACCCACTTAATCACCCAAATACGGTAGCTTCAGAACACTGCAACCAATGTTGGAAGGAAAACCATTGCTAAACAGCGAATATTTCCACAAAAATTAAAAAAAAAAAAAAAAGAAAAATTGCGCACGGAATGAAAGCACCGAATACATAGAAGTTGAATTTTTATCGGAACAAATTTCACAAATCAAAAGAGGAAAGATACAAAACAAAAAAAATATAAGCTATAATGCCTCACCTGAGATGTGTCTGGAGAGAGAAATCACGGTATCGTAAAATTGGAACCGAAAAGAACTTAAAAATATATGCTGGTTCTGTTACGGTTTCGGCAAGCATCGAATCGGAGAATATACCCCAAAACAGAGAAGATTGCAAAAACCAAGTTCATTGGGAATTTCTACATAGGGGTAATTTTGGGATTTCTAAACTACAGTCAGTCTAGCCTTGCGATTTTCTGACTAATCGACGAGCTTGGGACTTGGGCCCGGACTTCGGCTTGCCCTTCGGCCGCGTAAACAATTTGTGTTCCTAGTGACACGTGGCCAAGACATAAGCAGATACGTTGCTGAAAATATCCGAAAGCACAAATTTATTAACCGAAGGTTTCGATTTTGGCTGGCAGTTGCGAACTTTCCAACCTCATAATAATTTGTTGTACGAATAGTGACCAATTTCTTGTAAGGAAGTGTTAAGCTTTACAAACAATTTTAAATATAATAATATATTTTATTATATTTAAATACATAAAATCATAAATAAACTTAAAATAATATTATTTAAAAAATGGTCAGGGAGGTAATCAGGATAAGATCTCTAAACCGAACACAAATGAGATGTGCAATATTAAGGAAACTGATTAGTTCAGAAAAGGTTACAAAATAGAAGAGGAGGGCACGTGACAAACAAGCTAAAAATCCTCATGCTTACACAACCAAGAGCATAGGACCTGCAAAATCAGGTGAGTCCTAACCTTGGTAGCGAAGGGCAAGAAGAGGGGGGAAATGAAAATATTTCTGGTGTTAAGAAAAGTAAATGTTTGCTAAATGAGGATGACCAGGTTACCAATATATTGGTAGAGGCTGGTTTCCAGCCCTACCAGCATCAATGAATTTGTTAAGTTGGAATTGTCGACGACTTGGAAACTCTCGGACAATTAAATTACTTAGTCTTTTGACTAGGGAAAAGTGCCACAACATGGTGTTCCTGGTGGAAACCAAATGTTCTAAGATTCGTATAAAAGAAGTAAGAAGAATTTTGAAGTTTGATAGTTGTCTTATTGTTGAAAGTGTGGGTTGCAGTGGTGGACTACCTCTAATGTGGCTAGAGGGCCTATATTGGTTGAGCACTCATTCTGAATAAAAAGCCCAGATATAAAAAGCTCCAAGTTAACCGAAGGAAACTAGAGTGTCCAAAGCTCAACGAAATCATACACCCACACACCACTTCTTACAGGAAGATGGAGATTTCATGCAGATACATGATCAGTTCGGTTATGATCTATACCGATAGACTCTGCATCACGCACCGATAAACTCTACATTAGATAAGCATCATGTCGGAGTCTATATATACCAAGTAATCCTCAATAGTTGTGGGAGATCTCTCTCTTTTTGAATTCTAAATGATTTGAGACTCTTACTGACTTAACCATTGGAGTTTTCCCAGGTGTACAATGCCAACTATTCTTTGATCATCACGCAGGTGAACAGTTGTGGATAGGAAGTGAGACACATCCTTTACATTGGTGTCGTCTGTGGAATTCTTTTTCTTTTTACGTGGTTCTTAAATGCCAACTGTAACCGGTTCCGTAGCAAGCCAATCAATGGATCCATCAGTGGAGGCACGACTATCAACAGCCAAGGAAAAATTGAAGCAGGTATTGGAAGCCATAGAGGTCCTGAAGAAGGAAAACGATGACCTGAGACAAAGGAATGCTGAATCTAGCAATACTGCCGTATTCGCTCATAGCGAGTAGGGTGAAGGGGAAGAACCATCCAATATGGAGTCAAATCTGGGGTGAACAGAGAAAGAGAAAATGCATAATGAGTTCAAAGAATTGGTAGAGAAATATGAAGAAATGGCAAAAAAAATAGGAGGATCTTCCTCATTTGGATGCTTGCTCAACCAAACAGACCTGCAATATAGCGAATGAATTATGGCCGTACCCCTCCTGCCAAAATTCAAAGTACCCCAGGTAGACATGTATGATGGATCCAAAGATCCAGTGAAGCATCTGGAGAACTTCAAAACCCACATTACGCTCCATAGGTTTCCAGGTGAAATAGCGTGCTAGGCTTTTCCTTTGACCCTGAATGGAACAACAAGAGGATGGTTCGGGACCCTCAAGCCAAGGTCGATAGACAATTCGAAGAGCTGGCTAAGAGAGTTCTTAACACAGCTCATGCCCAGCAGGAGGCACCGGCGCCCAGCCGCTTACCTACTAACAGTTAAGCAAGGAGAAGATGAAGACCTGAGGATCTACCTTACCCACTTCAACAAAGAACGTTTAACAACGGACGACCAGGATGGAAAGATCACCCTTGTTGCCCTCCTAGGCAGGCTATGGCCCCAGAGTCCCTTTATGGTGAAACTCGCCAGGAAAACTCTGTCCACCCTCAGGGATTTCATGGACAAAGCATACGACTTTGTCAACGCTAAAGATAGACTACAAGCCTTGGTGAATCCCCAGAAAAAGAGTGGCAAGCCTGAACGAAGGAGCGGGAAAATTGACAGGAAAGTCGGTACAAGTCGTTAGGAGAAGAGACAGGAGAAGTGGCCAGATTACAATCCTAGGCTAATACATAATAATTTAAACGTGCGAGAAGGTGTGATGGGAACCAAGGTGGGCCCAATCTTAAAGATCGTTTGCAAGTTAGATGGGCCAATTACAAGCTCAAGAGCCAAAAAGATGAAGGAGGCGATGCAAAGATTGGTGCAATTCACTTGGTATGAGTCTAGCAAGAGCCCAACATTAAAGATGGGCTTGAATGAAGAAGATCCAATTTTGATTCATTTGATACAAGCACTAGAAAACATGACTTAGACTATTTGGGCCTATTGTTATCGATGGCTTTTAATTTGTTAAAGTATTTATTTTATTAGTTTAGAATAAGTGGGCTTGAGGATATTTGGCCCACATATATCTGATTTTTTTTTAACTATGGTTTTGGAAAGGCCTTATATTTTGGCTATGGATTATTTGGAAAGTTACAATTTTAGGAACTAGGATTTTTGAAGAAATGTACTGTAGCGATTACTGTAGCAGGTACTATTCACGCGGCATTGTTCATCTAAGGGTCTTTTTTGAAGTAAGGGTTTATTTTGGATGAGGGTTTCAATTAGGTTTTACCTTAAATACTCTTTGTAGCCTCATTTTAATCAATTTATGAAATTTGATGAATTTATTCATTGTGAGTTGAGTTTACTCCTCTTGTTCTTAGTTGAACTTTTGAACTTATCAAAGGTAAATAACAACCTTTGTGGCGTTTCTCCTTGTAATTTGGGTTCTTGAGACAGGTTCTTCAACGGGTCTAGATTTTAATATAATCTAGGTTCTTGAAATAAGTTCTCATCAGGTCTATATTCTCCATCCATTGACTTGATTTTGGCTTTCTTGTGTGAGTTTTCAAATTGATTGTGGGTTCAGAGGATTCCTTTCCTGTGGGTTCATATCATTTGGTATCAGAGCTCGGTTTCCAATCAGGTTTGATTCTATCTTTTATTTATTGCATCTTTAATTTTAGGGCTTCATCGTTCTAGGCTTGCAAAAAAAAAAAAAAATAGAAACAAAAAGTACGCTGCCAAAATTCTTAGGTTTTTGAGTTTGGCTGAAATTTACAACTTCTAGGGTTTCAAAATTCTAGGGTTTTTTGCATCTCTAAGTTTGTCAATTGCTTGGAGTGCCGTTCGATTGATTCTCTTCTATTTCATTGTCAATTCTTTTGTATTTGAATTCAATTGCTTGATTTTTAATTGAATATTGCTGTTTGTGATTGAATTAGAGAAAAGAAAAGAAAAGAAAGGAAAAGAAAAGAAAAAAAATTCAAAAAAAAAAATCAAAAAAGAGAGAGGGTAGCATTCTTTTATATTGCTACGTAGTTACAACAATGAGAAAGAAAGACATTTGTTGATTGAGCTTTATCATCAAAGGGGCTGAAAACATCTTTCTAGTGGGTATCTTGTTTTATCATTACTCTTTTCCTCATATAAATTCCTTGAGTCTCATGTCATTTTATTCATTCCTTATTTCTTATTCTGGGTTCTTGCATCTATATTACTGGCTGTAATAATACAAAGTTGTATTGTCTTAATTTAGTTCAACTAGTTCTAAAATAACTAGAGAGAAAACTATTGAGGTAAAAGGCAAGAGAGCATGAGACTATTATCGGGAAAAAGACAATTAAGAGTGAAACACGAGTGGAGTGCCATTATTCGAGAGTAAACATATAAGAGAGTGTATGAGGTTTTCCACTAACATTCTTTTTGTGCAGGACATTATGATGTCTCATAGGAGTGACGAATCATCAAAGCGGATGGCAAATAACTCATCCTTTGTGTTGCAAGCCATGCAACAACAGTTTGAGCGGTTGAACTTGGTATTGGGTGAAGTGAGGGATATGATGGATCAACGAGAAGTTCTGATAAAACATTTGCAAGGTGGGAGAGATAGGAGGCAACATGAGCCTAGTATTGAGATTGGGTATAAGAATGAAGAGTATAGGGAGTCTCTTGTTGCTAGACGTGCTCTCAATACACAAATTAAGATGGATGATACAGAGCAGCGGAGAGAGAACATTTTTCATACTAGATGCTACATCAATAACAAGGTATGTAATATGATCATTGATGTGAAAAGTTGTATTAATTTGGCTAGCACTACTTTAGTTGAGAAATTGAGTTTACCTACCTTGAAACACCCTAGACCATACAAGTTGCAGTGGTTGAGTGATTGTGGGAAGGTTAGGGTAAATAAGTAAGTGCTAGTTTCTTTTTCCATTGGAAAATATCAGGATATGGTACTTTGTGATGTAGTACCTATACATGCTAGACATATTTTGCTGGGGAAGCCATGGCAGTATGATAGGAAGGTGATCTATGACAGCTTAAGGAACATGTACAGTTTTAAAAATTATGGAAAAATAATCCAACTTTCTCCTTTAACTCCAACACAGGTCCATGGGGACCAACTGAAACTAAAAAGTGAGAGTGATAAAAAAAAGCATGAGTGAAAGTGAGAATGAGCTACAAAGCAAGAGTGAATGCGAGATTGAGAAAAAAAGAAATAGTGAGGCTGAAAAGGAGAGAGAGAGAGAAAAATGAGAGAGGAAAAAGATGAGGGTGAGGCTAAGACCTCAAGAAAAAGAGAGAATGAGTTGAAAAACAATTGTGAGGTCAAGGGTTCAAAAAAAGATGAAGAAAAAGATAGTGATAGAAAAAAAAGAGAGTGAAAAGAAGAAAGAGAGTGAAAATGAAAATGAAAGTGGAAAGAAAAGGAAGAGTGAAGAAAGTGAGAGAAAAACAAAGAGAAAAGAGAGTTTTTATGTTAAGGCAAGTTTTAATAGTAATGAAGTTGATATATGTTTGCCTACTGTTATTGTCTCTTTGTTGCAGGGATATGAGGTCTTGTTTCCTAGTAGTGTGTTTAGTGAATTGCCACCTATTAGGCAGATAGAGCACTACATTGATTTTGTGCCAGGTGCGACAATTCTAACTCGACATTTCTTTGATGAACATGAGTCCTTGAGTGGACAACGTAAATTGTTGACTAGAATGCATGCTAAGTGGAAGGACTGTATTGAGACTTTTCCTCATATAATCCAATACACACATGGTAAGGAAAATCTTGTGGTTGATGCCTTAGCAAGAAGGTATGTCTTTGTCTTCATTTTAGATGTAAAATTATTGATATTTGAATATGATAAGGAATTGCATGCTAATGATAATGACTTTGCTAATGTGTATGGAGAGTGTGACATTTGTTGGAGTATGAACATTTGTTTCATGAACATTTGTTGGAGTATTGTTTTCTATTAATTGAGTTTACATATAATTTGAATGTTCATGCTACTAATAAGTTTTCACATTTTGAGATTGCTATAGACTTAATCCATTTACTCTTTTAGATTTAATGTCTTTACTTATTGATGATAGAAGTAACTTGGATGGACATTTCAAATTTCTTGAAAAAATTAAGGAAAATTTATATCAAGTAGATCTTCCAGGTAAGTATCATGTTTCTGCTATTTTTAATGTAACTAACATTTTCCCCTTTGATCCAGGTGGGGATTCGAGGTCGAATCCTTTTGAGGAGAGGGGGAATGATGGGAACCAAGGTGAGCCCAGTCTTAAAGATTGTTTGCAAGTTAGATGGGCCAATTACAAGCTCAAGAGCCAAGAAGATGAAGGAGGCGATGCTAGGATTGGTGCAATCCACTTGGTATGAGTCTAGCAAGAGCCCAACATTCAAGATGGACTTGAATGAAGAAGATCAAATTTTGATTCATTTGATACAAGCAGTGGAAAACATGACTTAGACTATTTGGGCCTATTGTTATCGATGGCTTTTAATTTGTTAAAGTATTTATTTTATTAGTTTAGAATAAGTGGGCTTGAGGATATTTGGCCCACATATGTATGATTTCTTTTGAACTATGGTTTTGGGAAAGCCTTGTATTTTGGCCAAGGGTTTATTTGGAAAGTTATAATTTTAGGAACTAGGATTTTTTAAGAAAGGTACTGTAGAAATTACTGTAGCCGGTACTGTTCACGTGGCACTGTTCATCCGAGGGTCTTTTTGGAAACAAGGGTTTATTTTAGGCTAGGGTTTCAATTAGGTTTTGGTTTAAATACTTTTTGTAGCCTCATTTTAATTAGTTTATGAAATTTGATGAATTTATTCATTGAGAGTTGAGTTTAACTCCTCTTGTTCTTAATTAAATTTTTGAACTTATCAAAGGTAAATCATAACCTTTGTAGCGTTCCTCCTTATAATTTGGGTTCTTGAGACAGGTTCTTCAACGGGTCTAGATTTTAATATAATCTAGGTTCTTGAAACAAGTTCTCATCGGGTCTACATTCTCCATTCATTGACTTGATTTTAGTTTTCTTTGGTGAGTTTTCAAATTGATTGTGGGTTCAAAGGATTTCTTTCTTGCAGGTTCATATCAAGGTGAGAAAGACAAGGAGGAACAGTGTCAACCCAAAACAGGCGGTCGCTACTGCAAGTACCACCAGGCTGGGTCCCACTGGACCGAAGACTACACAACCGTGAAGAAGAGAGTGGCAGAGCTGGCAGGAACGGGGGACTTAGAACGGATGATTGCAGAACGTTCAAAACCAAGAAGATGCCAGGAGACTAGGCAAGAAACCAGAAGGAGTAGAAGTCCTGAGCAACGGTGCCGAGCGCGTAGCGGCTAGAATGATGGGAACAAAGTGCCCACAAGAGGCGAAAGGGACAGGGTGCCCATAGGAGAAATTCGGACCATAACAGGAGGTTTTCAGGAGGCGGTGTGTCCACATCCAATCGGAAGGCGTATGCACATAAAGCTAGATACAAAGAGGTATATATAGCGGATAGAGCTCCCAAGCAACAAAAGGTGGGTGTTGATCGAATGGTGATCTCTTTCGGAGAGACAAATCGTGAAGGAGTATTATATCCACATGATAACACTTTGGTAATCACTCTTGTGATAGCCAACTACACAACCAAGATGGTGCTAATCGATAACGGAAGCTCGGCTAATATACTATTTTGGGAGGCGTTCGTCAAAATGGGTATCGACACCAATAGACTAAGGCCCTCCCCGACACCATTGAAAGGCTTCTCATGAGACACTATCCTGCCCGTAGGAGCTATCACCCTTTCGGTGGCCGCCGGGTCTGGAGCACAAACGGCAACCACTATGATCGATTTTTTGGTGGTGAAAGCTCCCTCTTCTTACAATGCCATACTAGGGAGACTGACACTTAACTATCTCAGGACGGTGACTTCCACATACCACCTCAAGATGAAGTTCCCAACCGATAACAGGGTAGGGGAGTCACAACGTGAACAAGCTTTAGCACGAGAATGCTATGAGCAGGAATTAAGAAAAAGTCGTGACGAAGTGTGCATTATAGCAGAATAGAGTGAGGCACTGGCGCTCCTTCTTCCTCCCTCGTTGGCAGGGACCTTAGAAGAATATGTGAAAGTTAGGAACAGGCAGAATCAGCATCTTGTCGAAGTCAACGAGCCATTAGAACTCGTAAAGTTACACCTAAACCACCCTGGAACTACTCCGCGCATCGGGACCCATGTGCTGCCGGCGGACAGAGAAGCATTGAAGCAGCTATTGATCGAGTATAGGGACATCTTCGCATGGAGTCATGAGGAAATGCTTGGCATAGATAACGATGTCATTGAGCACTGCTTGGGCGTGGACCCTGCGCACAAAGCAGTGCGCCAGAAAAGAAGGTCATTTAGTGCAGAAAAGTATGCTACCATTAGAGAAGAGGTAGAGAGTTTGCTCGCAGCCGGTTTCATCAAGGAAACTCACTACACAGAATGGTTGTCCAACATGGTCATGGTGAAGAAGGTAAATGGAAGATGGAGAATGTGCATAGATTTCACTGATCTGAATAAAGCTTGCCCAAAAGACAATTTCCCTTTATCACGCATCCACGTAATTGTGGATGCAACAGCAGGGCACCGTATATTGAGTTTTATGGATGCTAACTCAGGATACAACCAAATACAGATGCACCTGGCGGATAAGGAGAAAACTTCATTCATAACAGACCAGAGGCTATATTGCTATCAAGTCATGCCATTTATGTAACAGCCCGCTAGAAATTCATTGGTGGAATTTCTATTGACTTTAGGAACCTTGTGAAAACCCTATAAGTTTTCACGAATCAACCAATCGCACAGGTTTTAGTTTATCAACATAGTCAGTGTTATCACTCACTATAGTGCTAGAAATATGAGTTTAATTATTTGAGATAGTTAGAAGTGTCAGAATGCGTTATGGTCTACGCCATTAGACTCAGTTGATTATTTAGGATTTTATGGCGTATTAACCCATTTTCATAATTTCGGACGAAACACCTGTTTGAAACTGTGATTTTATTTTTAGGGGTACTTCGGGGTTGAATTTCGATAAACGATTTTCACTATAGGTTAATATGAATATTTAGGATTTTTCAGTACTAAGTTTATTATATGTTTTTTTGGAGTGAATAGTAACCTCGATAAGCGCACCAAGTGCAGTGTTTTCAAAATCACAGTGTGGAATGTCCAAATTAGGTTAGAGAAGTTTTATTTGGACACTTGGCAAGATCTTAGCCACACATAGTGAATAGTATTAGACACTTGGCTCATAGAGGAACAATGAGTTGGATTATGAAGGAATCAAAATGTGAGATCATGCCACTTAAGCGAAACGCTATTCTTTTTCATCTGATAAACCAATTTTGTGCCAGATCGAAGAGGGTTTCAACCCTAGTGAAACCCTAAATGGTTGGAATCTAATTGAAACCCCAAAAGCTTGGTTGAAATCGAAACCCTAAACGGTTTCCCCAAACCCTAAAGTTGGCTTCCAAACCCTTTTTAATCCGATTTCTAGCATTGTGTTTAATCACTTGATTAAATCACTTTCACATGCTATTAATTTCTCAAATTCTTGTTATGACATCATTATCCAACCTTTTAAACCTTGGAAATTTGATTGGGCCAAGAAAAATTGGATTTGGACTTGATAGCATCTCAAACCCTAACCAAACCCCCTTTAAACCCCAAATTGAAGCCCACTTGGTTAAGGCCCACCAAGACCCACGAATTTGGCCACCTTGGCAAAGCTTCTTGAAGAAGTTTTTCCTCCCCCTTTTGGCAGGCCATCCACTGGCCTTGGCTGCCCCAAATAGTTCCTTGATGTGAGGGATTGAGCCACCTCATCACACCCCTTCTAGAAGGCAGCTGCAGCAGCCCACTCCCCCTCCACTTTATGTCACATAACCACCTCTAATCAATGGTCATTCAAGCCCATACCTCACCCTTCAGATGTCTAGAGGCGTGCAAGGCACCCTTTGTTTCATTTCATCACTTTTCACCTCGTTCTTAGAGAGAAACTCAAAAACGCTCTCTCGGACAGATTTCTGGGCCGTTTTGCGTGGCGCTTTTCGACCCTTTGTAAGTATTTTTGCATGATTACTCCTTCATAAAAGTTGTTCGTCTTTGAGTTTAGTTTCCGTGGATATATTATTTGTTTCTTTCCATGCTCATTTGATCGGTCAAAAGTATTTTTAACCATGGAAAGGTCATTCTGGGCGTGAAACTGGAGAGTATGTTATGTTTTGGAGTTTTTGATCAAGCTAATGGACATATCTTGGTCCGAAACGTTTATGGAGTGTTGTGAGAATGTTTTTATGAATGGTCATTGAGGTTTTATTGCATGGCTAAAGCTTTTGATGATAGATTTCCTTAGATCTAGAAACTTGAAAACTGGAGGTGGAAAAACAGTTTCTGTTTTGGGAAAGTTTGAATATTTCGTGGTTTAATCTTACTCCAAAGGCTTTGATATTTTTATATGATGATTCTAAGTCTCTTATTTTCATTTTAGGATGTTATTTTGAAGATATTTAGTATTAGTTCCAAAGATATGATTTTTCTATGCAAGAGGATTTTTGTTAGGCCTAAGATTTGATGTTGTTGAGTTAGATTCATGTTTTATTGAGTTTTAGCCATGTGATTTTAAGTTTTATGGTTGGATCTTCTTTAGGACACATTCTTAAACCATGTGATGTTTTAGTTTGAAGATCACATGTCTTTAAGCCATGGATCAAGAGATTTATCAAAGCTAGTTTAGAGAAAAGTTTCTGTTTTTGGACTAAGTGTAAAACCAAAAATTCCAAGTGTTGTTTTGTGATTTTTGATGACTTTTGTTTGATGATTTAATGTATGGTTTATCTTAGGATGATGTTGTGAATATGTTAGAAGTAAGATTTGATTTTTTTGGAATTCTTGGAGATGTTTTTATTAAGGTTAAAATTTGTGATTTAAGGGTTTGCTTTTATTAAAAGTTTGGATCTCTTTGCAAAAGGTTTGGTGTTGATGATTAGCTTTTTCTTAATGGATATTTTAAGTGTGTTTTAAACTTAGGATGGAAAGATATTTGTTGCAAAAATATTAGTTTGATCATGAGTTTTTAAAATTTGAAGGAATTGCAACAAATCAAGGGAAATATAGCCTATGTAAGTTTCGGACCTATAGAGTTTTAACAGTTGTGTTTAGTTTTAATTTTTTTTCTAAGTTGATATTTGAGTTTAGGATAAAATTTACATGAGGAATGTAAATTTTGGTAATTTTTGGGCTTAGGATGTGAAATCCTTAAGTTAGGGGTAAAATGGTCATTTTCCCACATGTAGAGGGTAATATGGTAATTTTACTCTAAGTTGTCTCTTTTCACATTTCTAATTGTTAGTAATTAAATTTCTAACTTTTAGAATACCCTCTTACAGCTCCTCATGTTTCGCGATTTATTCTCATAGAACGCGACGATCGAGGTAAGTTAGCTATTAACTTACTATCAGTTTACTATGTATGTGTGATGGGTAAGGAAACTACAATTTATGTTTTTATGTTGTAATATATGCCATGCCATGCCATGCCATGTCATTACATGTTTATCTGTTACATGAATTATTCTATCACGAAATACTTATCTGTTACATAATATATTATGTCACATGTTACTATCTGCTGCAAGTATGTCACGTTATGTATGCCATCTATTACATGTGTGTCATGTCATGTAGTATTTACTGTCACATGTTATGCCATGTTACAAAATATTGTATGTTACATGTTATGCCATGTTATAAAATATTATCTGTTACACGTATGCCATGTTATGAAATATTGTCTATTACACTCATGTCCCAAAGTATGTCATGTCAGTCATCTTACGTTCATGTCAAGTTACGCTACGTCAGGACTTCTGTCTTTCCGTATTCATGTCATCCTGTCTCGACAGTTTTGTTAAGTTATTCATGTCAATCAAGACCCTAAGCGCTAGGATGGGGTAATATCCTAGTGGAACTCCTTTGTTCACGCTGGAGTGTTTAAATAGGTGTGAAATTCCCTGGGTTGACTAAGTACAGTCAACAGGTTGCGAATGGGGCCTAACTAGCTGGTCACCGGAGCGCGCCAGGCACTAACGCCGATGGAGCCATACTTTATTTACGCGTGTCCACAACAAGTGTGGCACGAACAATTCATGGGGCCACAACAACTGTGGAGCATGAAGTATGGGGCCACAACAACTGTGGAGCATACACTACGTGAGACACAGCAATTGTGACACGTAGAATACGTGGGGCCACAACAACTGTGGAGTACGTATTAACGCACTCACAGCTGGTATAGATACCTGTATTGTGATGCGGTAATCGGCAGGGACACATGGCTCAAGGGGACCCGTGTAGCACCCATATGGTCATTTAAACGATAAGTCTATTGAATAAGATTCCAAGTTCATGTATTTCATGTTCAAGTCATGTTTCACGTTATGTTATGTTCAAGTTTACGTACATGTCAAGTTTCAAGTTTATGTCACGTTCATGCTATGTTTCAAGTCCATGTTATGTTGCAAGTTCACGTTCATGTCAGGTTATGTTCATGTTCATGTTACGTTCAAGTTCACGTTTATATTACGTTATGCTCAGGTTCATTTTATTTTTAAGTTCATATTCAAATTATGTATGTTCACGTTCATACTATGTTTCAAGTCCATGTTATGTTTCAGGTTCACGTTCATGCTATGTTGCTAGTCCATGTTGTGTTTTAAGTTTACGTACATGCTATGTCATGTCAAGCTAAGTTTCAGTTTCAATTCAAGTTATGTCAGCTCATGCCATGTTCTGTCAAGTCACGTTATGCTTATTATTTCATGCCATGTTATGTCAAGTTATGCTATGTTATTATTGATTTTGATTATGCTTTCATGATTTTACTACCATGCATGCATCTTTAACCTGTGTGGAAGTTTCCTGTTAACTTGCTGAGATTTGTAATCAAATCTCACCGTGGTAGTTCCAACTACCATTCCCCCCGAATGGTAGGCGATGTGTCAGGATCAGAGCAGGGAGCAGACATTAGCAGACTGGAGGAGGTTGACTAGACGCAACGCGGAGTTTGCAGCCTCTATAGTTAGGTCTTTGGATAGTATTCCGGCATCGTTAGTCGAGTTACGCGAGTTACTCAACGAATTTGCCTGATAGTGTATTTTGGCAATGTAAATATGGAGTCTGGTCTCCCATGTTTTGAGATTACAGTCTACTAAGACCCGTACTGTAATCGTGGATGTTTTATTTGTTAAGTATGAATGGATTACGCTTTAATTATTTGGGATATTATAAGTTTGGTGCATAGTATTGTTCAAAAAAAAAATTATCCGCTGCGAATGTTGCATAATGCTAGATGCATGTTAGGAATATTGCATCTTATATGTCATGAACGGGGGCAGGTAACCTTGTGTTGCATGTCCCGACGCTTCGGATGTCCGTCCGATCCCAAGCGGAATCTGGGGGCGTCACAATTTAGGTTGAAGAATGTAAGAGCAACATATCAAAGGCTAGTAAATCGGATGTTTAAAGAACAGATTGGGAAATCTATGGAGGTTTATGTGGACGACCTTTTAATAAAAAGTAAGGAGCCCTCCCAGCACCTTGACGACCTGAGGGTGGCATTCAGGATTTTACGCCATTATAAGATGAGGCTGAATCTTGCAAAGTGCACTTTTGGAGTAGAGTCGGGGAGATTCTTAGGATACATTGTATCTAAAAAAGAAATTGAGGTCTCTCTAGAAAAAATAGCTGCCATACTCAACATGAGATCGCCAAAGAACCTGAATGAAACCCAGCAGTTGGTAGGCAGAGTAGCTGCCCTAGGAAGGTTCATAGCCTAGTCGACAGACAAATGTCTCCCTTTTTTCCAAGTACTGCGCAAGGTGCACCCCTAGAACGAAAAGTGCGATGAGGCATTTGTAAAATTGAAGCAGCACTTGGCCAGTCCGCCACTCCTAAAGCAACCACAGAAAGGCGATGTACTTCACACTTACCTAGCGGTTTCTCTGAACACTGTGTCCGCCGTCCTAGTAAAAGAGGAGGGGACTACTCAACATCCTGTGTACTACACAAGTTAGGCTCTCAGGGGAGCAGAAGTAAGGTACCCGAGGATTGAGATGCTAGCCTTTGCCTTGATAACGGCGGCCAGAAAGCTTCGCCCATACTTCCAAGCCCACACAATAAGAGTACTTATGGAGGCCCATTTAGCAAAAACTTTGAGGAAGCCGGACAACACGGGAAGATTGATTGGGCAGTCGATGGAACTAAGCGAATTTGACTTAGAATATGAACCAAGGAGGACAGTTAAAGGACAAGCTCTAGTAGACTTTGCAGTAGAGTTCTCAGGTTTCCCTCAAGAAGACATGACAGTTCCAGTGGGAAAACCTTGGATACTTCTCATCGATAGCTCATCCTGCAAGGAGGGTGGAGGCCTAGGAATACATTTGGTGAGCCCCGATGGCTAAAAGCAGTACTATATGGCAACACTGGTTTTCAAAGTAACAAATAACGAAGCATAGTATGAAGCACTCGTGGCAGGACTTTCCATAGTCGCCAAGATAGGAACTACCGAGATAGAGGTCAATCGGATTCACAAATAGTTGTGAATCAAGTTTTAGGCCTGTACGCAACAAAAGGGAAAATTTTGAAAAAGTATCTGGAGCGTGTCTGGGAAGCACGCGACCTCCTTTTACATTTCAATATAACTCAGATTCCAAGGG
The DNA here is from genome assembly GCA_003123785.1 of Pterocarya stenoptera. NCBI lineage: Eukaryota > Viridiplantae > Streptophyta > Magnoliopsida > Fagales > Juglandaceae > Pterocarya > Pterocarya stenoptera. The sequence goes on along the minus strand of QEOT01000913.1, from coordinate 11,150 downwards.
CAGACAACGAGGTGGCGGATAAACTGGCATGAACGGCGTCAGGCATGGAAGAAGCACCTTTCCTATGACAAGTTGAATGAAGAGTCATCGAAATCCCAGCCATTGGCGCAAAAGTAGGCACCTTGGGTTCCAGCATCCCAGAGTGGGCGGGCAAAGTGGTTAAATACCTAGATGAGAGAAAGCTACCAAAAATAAAGGAAGAGGCGAGAAGAGTAAGGAGGAAGGCTGCAAGGCTCCTACTCATTAATGGAGTCCTTTATAAGAGGGACTTCTTTGTCCCACTACTACGATGCATTTCTACGCAAGAAGCTCAATATGTCTTAGTAGAAATACATGAAGGAATATGTGGATACCATTCAGGTGGAAGAACTTTGGCAAGAAAGGTGGTAAGAGTAGGATGCTACTGGCCTAACGGATGCTCGAGAATTCAGTAGGAAGTGCATCGAATGCCAAGCGTATGCCCCAAAACAGCACGCCCCCTAGAAGGGTTAATGTCCATGACCGCGCCCTGGCCTTTTGCCTAATGGGGTTTAGACCTAGTTGGACCCTTCCCGCCAAGAAGAGGCGGGGTGAAATTCATGATCATAACTGTAGATTATTTCACAAAATGGGTTGAGGCAAAATCACTAGCATCTATAACAAGCAAGACCGTGACAAAGTTCCTATGGAAAAACGTCGTTTGCAGGTTCGGCATCCCTCAAAGCATACTGACGGACAACGGGCACCAGTTTGACTCCAAACATTTCAGATAATGGTGTACGAAATTGAAGATAAAGTGAAGTACTCCTCATTGGGTCACCTCCAAGAAAACGGTCAAGCAGAAGCTACAAACAAAGCATTACTCTCCATCCTAAAGAAAAAGGCCATGGAGAAAAAGGGCGAGTGGGCGGAGGAGTTACCAAGAGTACTCTGGGCATACAGAACAATGGCAAAAACTCCAACAGGGGAATCCCCATTCACATTAGCGTATGGTTGTGAGGCTGTTACTCCAGTCGAAGTAGGGCTCCCAACCTACAGAACGATTTATTTCTCAGCCGCTCAAAACAATAAAAAGATAGAAGAGTACCTTGACTTGATAAAGGAGGAAAGTGAGATGGCGAAAGCAAGAATGTTGCATGAAAAGGCCAAAGCTAAGCAGTATTTCAACAAGAGAGTAAGGCCCAGGACTTTTAAAGTAGGAGACTTGGTCTTGAAGAAAAGCGGGGTGACTATCTAGGGCGAGGGAAAAATGGGGTCCCGATGGAAAGGGCCCTACCTGGTGGTAGCCAACAACAAGCCTGGATCATGTCGACTGAGGGACAGCCAGGGCAAAGAACTACCACATCCATGGATTTTATCAGTAGCTTTTACAGTATTTCCATTTACAGTATTTCTATCTCTGTTAAATTTCATTTTGCCCAGGTTCGGATTATTACATATATACTCATGGGTGCGGGAGTATTTGCACTACCTTATTACTACTCACAGTTTGTTGCGTTTCCTCTTGCTAGTAGATCCTCATAAAAAGAAGGCATGTAAGTCATCAGATCACACCACTAAAACACCAATAGCAAGTCTTAGCAGCTTGTGGTGCTATGTAAAAATGGGCGCGTAGGTCATCAAACCACGCCACCCCCTAAACACCAACAGCAAGCCTTAACAGCTTGTGGTGTCAAGTAAAAAATGGTGCGTAAGTCATCAGACCACGCCACCCCATAAACACCAACAGCAAGCCTTAGCAGCTTGTGGTGCCAAGAAAAAAAGGGCGTGTAGTTCATCAGACCACACCATCCCTTAAACACAAAAAACAAGCCTTAGTAGCTTATGGTGCCAAGTAAAACGGGCGTGAAGATCATCAGACCACGCCACCCCCTAAACACCAACAGCAAGCCTTAGCAGCTTGTGATGCCAAGTAAAAAAGGGCGTGTAGGTCATCAGACCACGCCACCCCCTAAACACCAACTATAAGTCTCAGCAGCTTATGGTGCCAAGTAAAAAAGGGTGCGTAGGTCATCAGACCACGCCACCCCCTAAACACCAACAGCAAGTCTCAGCAGCTTGTGGTGCCAAGTAAAAAAGGACGCGTAGGTCATCAGACCACGCCACCCCTTAAACACCAAGAAGAAGTCTTAGCAGCTTGTGGTGTCAAGTAAAAGGGGTCATCAGACCACGCTTCCCCTTAAACACCATGAACAAACCTAAGCAGCTTGTGGTGCCAATTAAAAGAAGGTCATCAGACCACACCACCCCTTAAACACCAAGAACAAGCCTAATATAGTGGGAAGCTCGAGACACATGGCAAGGAACCTAACAAACACACATCATTACAAGTTTTGGAACAAACAGATGGTCCATTATCAGAAGTAAAAAGTACATCAAAGGCAAAGATAAAATTAAAAAAAAAAACTAAAAGGGCTGGGAGGCTACGAAGCATCATCAGGCGGCAGCAGTGGGGGAACTCCTACAAAGGCATCAGGCATCTCATTCTGCCCAAATGTATCTGCTCGATGGAGGTTGTTTTCCTCAGGAATAAATAAGTCTTGATTCAAGTCACAAGATCCATGGCAGGATTTATCAAAAGATGGGACCTGAGTCTTAAGATGCCAGCGCCATAACCATAACCAAAGTCGCGGTTTCTGGTATAGGGAATGCAAGCCAACTGACCATGCAGTCGTTCAATTTCAGCCTAGGCATCAGCAAGCTTGCTTCTTTTCTTGGCTAGATGCTCGTCCTTGGCCACTACAAATAGCATTGCCTTCCTAAGTTCCTCATCTAGGTCCTTGCGATCTTCCGTATACTTTCGGTGGCGTTCTTCAAGCTCTTGTAAACTCCCTCGCGCCTCAGAAAAGTCAAGGGCAGTAAGTCGAGCCTTCTCGGTGGTAGCCGTTAACTGCTTGCCTTTGCGAGTAGGTCAAATCTTCGCAAGCCACTTCTAATTCCTGGCTTCGAACGAGGAGCTCAGTATTGAGGCGAGCCAACTCAGCATCAAAGCCCCTCTGTGCCTCAGAAAGCTGGGACCTCGTCGAGTCCGTTTTAGTCAGAAGAAGCCACAAGGAAAGGTCATCTTTGACTTTCGCCATTTAGGCAAGGTGCACAGACTCATGGAGTTGAAGAATTTCTCCTTAACGAATCTCCAAGTAACCTTGTAGTGAGTGGGAGTAAGCCTCAGACTGCTCTAAGAGTATCTCAAGCCCACTCTTCTTGTCCAACAGAGCGCCCATCTCAGCCTTGTCCACCTCCTCCTGACGGGCCCGATCCGCCACAATCCACTTCGCCAGTTCATTAATACCTTGTGAAAGAAAGTAAGAAAACCCAAGTAAAAAAAAAAAAAAACTGCATGGAAACACCATAAAGAAAAAGAGGGAAAGAGAAACAAAATTCCATGATACTTGGGAAAACCAATCCTTTAACTGATTTGCCATCTGAGCAATGGCTTCGGTCTGGGCATTGGTCGAGGTAGAGGAGCCGCCGCCACTAACATCAACACCAACCCCAAGAAAGGGGGCTTCTGCAGACCTCAAGTTTGAATCTGCCCCCCTCTCTAGAGACTCCCAAGGCAGGTAGTTGGAAGGAGGGACTTGGTGTAAGCTGGATTGTCCTCGATCAAGCGAACCTCTCCTTGTGAAAGGTTGCCCCATTCCCCTTCATGAAGAGAGTCTATCCCCCCCCCCCCCAAAAAAAAAAAAAGGGATGGGGAGCAATGGGAGGGGAGAGAAGGACCCTCGTCGCTCCCAATCGGCTCAGGGGTATTCCCCCCAGAGATAGTGACAGGCGGGGTCTCTGGGGGGTGAGACTTCCATCTCGACACAGATGTCCTCATGGTCAGAGGATGTATGCCCAATGGCGCCGACCAGCTTCGCATCATTGACGCCCAAGTCTTCATGAACCTTTGAGCCCGTAATAGCATCCAAATTTAGGGAAGCTGCAACTTCAGCATCCAGCTCGCCCCCTCTCACTTGACCTTCCACAACAGGAAACTTATAAATAGGGGTGGCCGCTAGTGGACATGCCAGCGAGGTGGGCTCGACCTGAAAGGTGGCTGCCAAATCGAAAAGGGTCATGCTGGCCAAACTCTCAGCATCCAAAGCCAAGCCTGGTCACCCCCTGAAGGGACAACAGTTTCCTCCTGCTGCCGAACGAGCGTATGCCCTTAGGAGCCCTCCAATGGGGCCGAAGCTTCTGACAGTGTGGGTGTCTGGGCCCTGGCTCCTTCCGAGGCCGCCATGGTTTTCTTATGTGGAGGTGACGAGTGAGGGGAGCCTTCAGCATGAGCCCTTTTTATTTGGCTCGTATCATCGTTCTTCTTCTTTCTCCTAACCTCCCTTCTCTCTCGCTCCCTTTCCTCTCAAATTTCTTCTTTTTCTTTTCTTTCTTTCCTTGCTCAGAATAGCTATCCTCCTTATTCTTCTCGGAGGGTTTCCGTATAGGAGTAGGAATCAAATCTGAAACCATAAACTTACGCTCCTGAACATGGAAGTAGCTGAGGGACATCAAAAAACAATCTATGTAATTAGACGTCAACAAGAAGTCAGTACACAATTTGTTGTGGTGGGCTTCAGCCCAAGAACGGACGACCTCAATTCGGGATAGTTCCCAACGCGACAGAGGCGGCATGGTTGGCCACACACTCCTCTCATCAGAACAGGGTGCCAGATTGCCCTAACAAGAAAATCTCGAAGGAGGGCCTTTTGGGTGGGAAAATCCCCGCCCAAACTAGAAATAAAGAAAAACTTAGTATTCCAAGCCTTAGCATTAGAATACCGGCCCTCAAATATTTTCCCAGCCCAAACTAGAAATAAAGAAAAAATTGGTATTCCAAGCCTTAGCATTAGAATACCGGCCCTCAAATCGGGCCAAACTCTACCCTTGTCTTTCTTGCGGAAGCTAGCAATATTATCCTTAGAAGACCGCACATAATAAAAAGCCAAAAACTCTCGAGCAGTCAAATCGGGGAGAACATCCCCGAGAGGCTCTAAAACCATGCGAAAGATAATACAGGCGTAGAGATAAGCCCTTAAGGAGTGAGGTTGGAGCTGGGTGGGTGCTAGGTCGAGTAAATCCAAAATATGACAGAGAGGACGGCAGAAGGGAAGTTCAATCCATTAGAAAACATGGACGTAGTCAAAGTCGTCTTGTTGGCAAAGTCCTCATCATCACAGCACACCGATGGGCGTACCTCTATCACTGCCTCCATGGGGATGCCGAACTCTTCCAGAATAGGGGGAAGATGTTTCTCTCGAAGGGAGGAAAGCCACCTGTATTCGTAAAAAAGTGTACCCTCCGGGACGGAAAAAGATTGCACAGAGGTATCACCTTGGTTAGCTATTGAAGCCAAAGGAGAAAAAATGCGAGAAAATGAAGAAGACGGGATGAGCAAATGACAAGAACAAGAAATGAAGCATGAGCAAGAGAAGCACAAGGAGGAGAACGAGCAAAGAGAAAAATAAAGAAAGTAAAGAAGAGGTATTTAAAGAAGAGAGTGAATACGAAACACCAACAACTGTGGGCATCATGATTTGACATTGAGGGCAAAAAGCAGCCGTCACATGAAAGCTCCCTCCCCTCTCACCACGTCAGTAGGAACCATAGGGGTTTCTTCAAAAAAAAAAAAAGAAAGGAGGGGAAACGTCGCAGGGGGAAGAATATGAAAGATCGGCGGGAAGTCACCAGTTCATAAATGGGTTGGGTCTATCTCAACAACCATTTACTTTCCTACAGCCAAATGCCCCACACAAGCCCATAATGGAGGGCCTATAGCGAGGTTCACAAGTACTTATAAAGCAACAAGATTGGTCAACAAGTAATTCCCTACGCCATGAGGCGAAGAGAATTAGCGGGGTAGCTAGAGGCCTATATTGGTTAAGGGCCCATTTTGAATAAAAAGCCCCGAGGCCTTTACATCAATGTTGGTGGTCCTTTTCTTGGCAACTTTGGTGTTTGACTAGTTGTTAGCCATGAGGAGCATCATGTGGTGGAGAGCGGTGCATGACTAGGCTCAGGGTATGGGTTCATGGTGGTAACGTGGATGTTTGGCTAACGTGATGGTAGTTGTTATTGGCATGGAGAAACATGCGATGGTTCTCGAACACATGCAATGAGGAAGAAACCATGAAGAAGGCAGCAATAGACATGCGTGAGATATATATATATCTATGTATATATATATTTATAGTACTTATGAAAAGGAAAACCCTAGTGCATGTGCATGGGGATGAGAACGTGCATGGTGAGGCTACTGCAGTACGACATTACTCAGAGTTGGTAGAAGCGGTTCTTATTCATGAGTTGTAGTCCAATGTATGTGTATGTATGTATATAAACACACTTCTAACTAGTGGAAAATCTTAGCCTCGTTTGTTTTCGTAAATGAGATGAGATGAATTAAGATTAAAGTTAGAAAGTTGAATAAAGTATTGTTAGAATATATTTTTTAATATTATTTTTATTTTGGGATTTGAAAAAGTTGAATTGTTTATTTTATTTTATATTGGGATTTGGGAAAGTTGTAATGATTAGATGAGATAAGATGGATTTGAAAAAGTTGAATTGTTCATTTTATTTTGTATTGAAATTTGAAAAAGTTGTAATGATTAGATAAGATGAGGTGAGATGATATAGATAAGATATTTTCTGAAAACAAACCAAGCATTAGTGAAAGAGGAGTGAGAAGTACATTTGTATGCAGTCCGGATGTTGAGCAAATGTAATTGGGCCTTGGATCCTAAGCTTTTTTCTCTTGAGTCGTTGTACGGGCAAAATCTTAAATTTTAAAATGAGCCCTATCAAGTATTTTCCAGCTTATAAAATAATTTTTTTGACATAATACAATTTTTATATGGACTTTAACTTAATTATCAAGCCCCAACAAAATTCTATAACCCACCAAATAATTTTTTTGGGCTGTGCCCTATTTCAAATTGTCCAATAAATTGCAATTGGGCTTTTCAATATGGCCCATAAACATATTTTAGGTCCAATAAATCCTTAGAATATTGGGCCGGATCGTTACTGATGTAGTATATAGATGTAGTATATAGAATACCTCTTATTCTATTAGAGTAAGAGGAATGATTGAATTACAAGATTTTTAAAAACAAAATTATAGCTTGATATCATAAAATTGGATTCTAAAAAAATCATGTAAATTAACTATGACATATCATATTAAGGCAAGTAGTATGTAAACTTGCTTTTGAAAGATTTTCCACTTTTTAAATCTCGCACTTCTCTCATAGTAATGCTGTAAAGTAGACCACTATTTCATCATTATCTCACTCTATTGATGTAGCCTTGTTTAATTATCATTTTTGTAATTTTTCTTAATACACCAAATATCTTCTTGTTCCTTTTTGCTTTAGTTTTCATTATTTTATTAATTTATATGTGTTCACTTGCTCTTCACAACTCTACTAAGTCCGTACGATTAACTAAATCATTAGTTAGTTTTGTACGTAGGAATCCCCTATTTTGCAAAGGACATGAAGACTATGAAGGCCACACACTACAACGATTTTGGCTTTTCCCGGTGTTTTTTCATGGGTCGCAACAAAAATCGACGGTAATACCCGTTTGTTGCGTCGATTAGAGGTTTTGTCGAGTCCTAATAGCGCGAAGTAACTCCTAACGCGCGGGTATATAGTAACTTTTCTTTTCCGACGATATTTGTCTTTATTGCAGCGACATTGTTGCCGCAAGTATTTGTAGCTTATCGCGTCGGCTATTTCCTTCGGTAAAGATGATTAATTACGGCGACATTTTATAAAACGCCGCTACAACCCTGAAGGCATTTAACTCATTTTTTTTCCCGTGTCCAGTTCTCCTTGATCTGTTGCTTCCCACCATATCATCGCCTTCCCCCTGTTATTTCCCTCTCGATTTTTCCTTCCCAAATCGAAGACGGCTTCTAGCAATTCACAGATTGCTAGGTTTGTTCCCCGAATCTGAAGGTAGGCGTAAGAAAATCTCGAGCCCTATTGTACTTTTTCATTGTCTCTGATCTGTAATGTCATTCCTAGGGTTTATGGAATATTTTCTCGAATTTCTTGTTCTTCTCGAGTTTAAAATCTTATCGGCGCTATATTCCTTCAAATATTGCAGCAGAAAATCTCAGTGATAGGATCCCACCATTGACGATGGAAAGCAGAGCTTGATTTGTAGGAGGAGCAACGGTTACGAATATGAACTCGAGATAAATGATTAAGGTATTTTGATGGAAATTTTCAAAATTTCCATTTTTTTAGACCCTATTTGTGATACTCTTGATGCATCCAATTTTACCCTGCATGGTGTCCATAATCACTTAGCATACACGGGTAGAGACCTGTTGTGAAACTGTTGTTATGTAATGAGGAAGGGATGGGTTTCTATCGATGGGTTGCTGTAGTTTTTTTCCCCCCCACCAGATCAACTCTTACTTCTAAAAACCATCGTTTCTTAATTAGGAATAAGAGTAGAAGAACACTAAGTGTTTGGGAGAAAACAGAAAGGAAAATATCAATGAATATTAGGCTCTGTTTCTAATTCAATTCTCCTGCACAACGACCAAAAAAACATCCCTGGAAAATGTCTTCTCTCTTGTAGTGAGAGGCACGTACAAGGCAAGGCTAGTGCTATAATGGATGATTTGTTGTTCGTGTGAATATTCTGGTTGTTGGTGGTTGCGCATGACTGCTTGTGGCTGGACTCTGCTGTGTGTGCATCTTCATTCGTTTGATGTGCTGCATTCTCACGAGTTGCAGACTTTGCATTTGCATGGGCACCATGTATTATTTGAACAGCAAAGAGTAAAGTACATATTAGAAGAAGACGAATTAGCTTTTCTTTGAATAATTGGCTGGATTAGAATAAATAATAATTGGTTGGATTTGAATTAGCTTTTCCTTTTTTTTTTCTAGAGAGCACTTAGGCATTTCTTTTGTACAGTACTTAGGCTTTGCCTGTTCTTGATAATAAAGTTTCAGCTTATCAATTTAAAAAAAAAAAAAATTGGCTTAGTTGAATACAACCAGTATGGTACATTGTTCTCATAACATAACTTTTCTTAAAATGTATGAATTAAGATGGTATTGTGTATTGGTATGGATTAAGTTACTAAATAGAAATTTATTTACACAGTATTCTTCCCTCCTGCCACACATACACAACCTGGATGTGTAGTTTTGAAACACCATTCTGTAATCTGCTTTAGTTAGCCGTATGTGGGGATTACTGAGAGTGTGTTGGTACCCTGTAGTCTGTATTCTCTGCATCACGAATTTTATAGAGGGCATTATAAACCTTAGCTGATGATTGCAGCAGATGCTGAAAAATTTTGGGATTATGCTCTTAAGGGTCTTGGAGATCTTTAGGTTTCATTCTTTTTTTTTCTATTTTTTTTTGTTTTTTTTACTTTTTTCCTAAAAAAAAAAAGTATCCTACCTCTCTTTATTTATCATCTTATGGTTCTTTATGCCTGTTGACATGTACCAGACTTTGTGTGTGCTAGGGTGCCATAGAGTTGTATATGTGGAATGTTCTGCTCTCGAAACGAATTTAAGAACAATTGGGGACCCACTCTATCTTCTCCTAAGATAATGTTTTGCTTCTAGTTTACCCACAAAAAAAAAAAAAATTAGAATCTTCTTAGAGAGTCTTCTTGCTTCTTTTCTATTATAATAATGTTTATAATGCGGATATATTCACTGTGATCGTCAAAACAACTACCAATATTCTTTGTTGCCAGGGTTGAATACGTCATAAATGATAATTATTCCATCTCATATGAGTCGTGAACCTGAGAAGACTACCAATAGCTCGATTTTAGGCACGTAAATTAACAAGTCCCTAACCCACTGATGTTTAGATAGAGATAGAGGGAGAGGGAGAGGGGGAGAGAGAGAGAGAGAGAGAGTGGGTGAACATGATGACCTGTAAAAACACATAACTTTAAGTTTTGCACAGATAAATAGATATATTCTATTGTCCTATGAAAAATCTGAAGGGCCTGTTTATAGTTACATCATCCTTACATTATCTATGACATATATGGGTATATGGAGTTAAACCTTTGCTGCAGCAGGCTTATATTTCTGTTTGCATTTGTAGGCGTAGGCAACAAGGAGTTTCAACTCAATTTCGATAACGACAAATCTATAATCATCCTTGGCTGTAGATCATTACCCATCACCAGTTCTTGTCCAGTATAAGCAACAGTAGCCACATCATTTGAAGGCTAACTCCAGCTCAGTTCTAATCTGGTTTGGAATGCTTTCACTACATTTAGTTGAAACTTTATTCATATTACATGATTATCAAGTAATAATTTTGCTGTATGTTGTCTACTTTTTTTGCACTTGTTATTATCGGTTGGTTGTCTTGAACAGGTTGGTTCATACATTTTTTTTATATGATATTGCTTAATTAAGCATACAATTTTAACTGTACATGTAATATTTTTGTCCCAAAAACATATATAATGGCTTTTCAGTGTGAATAAATATGTGGTCAGTTCATAAGCTAATTATGAACGTAATTAATTAATCCTATTTCCTGCATAACATGGGATATTTCCACTGTTCATGTACAAAGAAAAAGAGTCAATCGTGCCAACAATCTCTGCGATGACCACTGATTTGATTAGATCAGTGGCGCTAGCTGGCTTAGGCTGGCTAGCTACGGGTTAGCACACGTACATTCACAATTTGCTTTCAAATTTTTTCAATTCATGTTACATTAATCATGATTGATTAATACTTATGCTTTTCCATGCATACTCTTTTATAAGTTTCTGTCTATA
>QEOT01000911.1:92324-126235 GCA_003123785.1 Pterocarya stenoptera | reverse complement strand
TACCTGGGCAAGCCATGAACGAAGACCTGCTAGGACTTTCCTGCAGGTGCATCTCGAACTTCCTCGGGGAAGTTTGTGAATTCGACTATGAATTCAGCCAGGATCTACTTTTTTACAGCCTTCCGGGAAAGGTAGTCAATTTCGAACTCACTCCATTTGATCGCCCAATTCATTAAACGACTTGAGGCATCCAGTCTTTCCAATCTCTTTTTCGAAGGTGCTTCTGTTAGAACCTTCATCGGGTGGGCTTGAAAATATAGCCTTATGTGCCGAGATGTCATTACTCGTGTGAAAGCCAGCATGTCCATCTAGAGGTATCTTGCCTCCACTCCCCAGAAGGGCTGGCTGGTGTAATACAAAGAATTTTGGATGCCCTTTGTCTCCCTCACTAAAGCTGTCGAGATAGTGTGTGGGGAAGCGAACAAGTATAGATTTAGAGGTTCCAACTTTGCTTGGCCGAGAGGAGTGGTGGGTTGGTAAGATACTCCTTGAGCTTTCCAAAAGCTCGGCTGCATTCGTCTTTCTAGGTTTGTGCCTTCTGCAGTACTTTGAAGAACGGTAGGCATTTGTTCATTGGCCGAGAAACGATTTGGTTTAGGGCGGCTATCCATCCTATCAGTCTCTGTACTTCATTTAAATTTCAGGGTAGTGACATGTCCATTATGGCTTTGACCTTTTCAGGTTTGCCTCTATCTTGGCGGTGCAAAGTGATTACTTAGTGAAAGTGAAATGGTAGTTTGGGGGTGCAAAGTGAAATTTCCCCTATATGTAATGATTACTTTAATTCTTGTCTTATCTATCATCCTCTTTGGTTGAGAAAGTACTCATGAGATTTTCCTTATTTTTTAATATTCATCTTCTAAAAGAATTTTTACATGTTGCAACATTTTTTTGCACTTTTGCAACATGTGACTTCAATCGAAATATTCCACTTAATTATTTTCTGTTGTAAACCATTAAGCTTACTTACTAAGACCCCTTTCTAGTCGTTCTTTCTTTCCTTTTATTTTATTGGTAGAGAGATCATAATATGAAGTCTTTGGAAAATAAAAGTTTCTATAATGCAAAGCAATTTGGTCGTGTTGGAATTCAACCAAAAGGAAGACAATAATAGAGCTTACAATAATGGGAGGCTTCATACAGGAAAATATATGATCACTTTGCTTCACTATTGGCTGTGTAAAGCCACAGATGGAGACATATGATCATGTCCTATGTGAGGGGGAGGAATCGAAAAAAATATGGAGTTATTTTGCATCGATTTCTGGAATTTGGTTGCTAAGGCGTCTGACTTGGGATGGGATGATGAATTTTTGGTGGAGGCGTGCAGTATTGCCTTCGCAAGTTTGTTGGATCCATGGTGTGCTACCTATTATTATTTCTTGGGCTCTTTGGAGGGCTCGATGTGCTTCTTGTATGGAGGGTGTGAATTTTGAATGGAGGGTTGTCTTGAGATTGGTGAAATTGAACTTAAGGGATGTTTGAAAGGGATTGCGAAACTTTAAAAAGAGAGGAGTTCAATATTACAGGAGCTTCATTGTCTAATCCTGCCAGTATGTGAAAGATCACCAAAAATTATAACTTGGAATCTGTCGAAGATGGGTTGTATGAAACTTAATGTGGATGGTGGATCTTGTGGAAATCTAGGAAGGTCTGGAGGTGGGGGTATTATTTGGGATGATAGGGGTAAGGTGATAACAGGGTTTGCTCACTTTTATGGTCATGTTATGAATAATGTTGCAGAACGTTGAGCTCTTCTTGATGGGCTTTAGTTGTGTCATTCACTTGGGTTGAGAGATTTATTGGTGGAATCTGATTCAAGTGTTGTGATGGGTTGGCTAGCTTCCAGGATATGTAAATATTGGTTTCTTTGGGACCTTTTGGGACGAAATTGAATCTCTTGTTCGGGTTTTAAATGTTCGATTTCGACATATTTTTAGAGAAGCCAACATGGCTGCGGATTTTTTGGCTAAAGAAGGTACAATGGATAGATCTTTTGATTTTTTTTAGTGAGGGCATGGTGCTAGGAAGGCTTAGGGGGATTGTGCGTCTTGATTGATTGGGTATACCTTATATACGGTATTGATTGGAATGGGATTATTTGTGATTTTTTTGGCTCATGAGTCTATGGGTTTCTTGTTAATCCCTTAGGGGCATATTTTTTGTTTTCAAGGTATTCCTCCGCCATAAGCAAGGGCTTTTGATAAAGTTGGGAGGAGGTCACTCATGACAGGTGACCTTCAACTCTTCAAAAAAAAAAAACTCCCTAGCTACGTTGCTGATTGGAGAAACAAGTGTAGAGTCCTCTAGTGAGAGTACTCATGCTATCCATGTGGGCTTTAAAACTCATATATTACCTCAACCTTCTGTTACCCACAACTATGAATTCAACAATCAAACAATAGTCAATAGAACAACAACATCAAACCCACCATTGGTTACTTAGAAAGGTACAGATAGATGAAAAGAGAGATACCTTATAGCTTTTGAGACTTGAGATCAGTAGATCTATGTCACACGTCTATGACTATGACAATAGGGACCAAACTCATAATGTGTTTGGGTTGGATAATAAGAGTTTAGTAGTTGGGCTCAGCCTATGGCCCAAAGCCATCATCTCTTTTAATTGCTTGAGTTTTGTTGAGTCTGGCCATGGCCCATTTATTGTTAGTTATAGTTGTAATTGTGGCTTTGTATTTACCATTAGAGTAAGTGGCCTGTGGCCCAAGAGTTGAACACAGAGGTCGTATAAGTAGTAGAATGAGGGACTTGTAATGGAATCTAGAATCATTAATGAAAATACTTCTTTATTCTCTTTTCTCTCTTTTCTTGGAGGCTAGGTCAACCTCGAATGTGACCAATTTTTTTTTATCTTTTCTCTCATATTTTCTAGTCACCCAAACACCTATTATTAGGTGTGTTACAAGTGGTATCTAGAGCTAGCCTTTCCTTTGGCATCGGTAGCATCAATCTATGGAAATGGAAAACATCCTCTCATCCTTACTCAATATCAAGGAGCTAGTTGAACAATTACAGTAACGGTATGAAGTCATTTTATAGACATTTAAAGATATGAAGAATAATTTTGAAGAATTCAAGAACAACTTCAAGGAAGAGTTCAACAATCTGGAGCACCAACTTTGTGCGTTATAAGAAGAGGAAGAACTTGGTGCATTACAGAAAGAATAAGAACTTGCTGAAGAGGTTGATCCAAACGAGATCTCTCTTTCCCGTGTTCTCATAAATCCTTTCGAAAATCTGGAAATCTATTCTCAATTCAAAAGAGAAGCAGCCATCTGCTTGGAAAATATCCCAAACAAAGGGCCACGACTCGTATGGCATCCACCGTGGACAAAGTGCATCACGTCTGCACTAAACCTTCATCCACCTACGAATCCTTCTAGAGCTAAACGCATCATGTACAAAGATCCGCACAGCTTTCACGGACTAATTTATTCCCTTCAACTCCACGAAAGCATTTCTCCGTTTGGATAAAAATTTTTGGACCCAAGGAAGAACTGGCTCAACCCAGGCCATATTTGAAATGTGAAGGAGATTATTCCAATTTTTTGAAAATTATTTTCTACTTCCCTCAAGGCCATGTCGAGATGGCTTCTAGCTGGAACCCAGTAGGTAGAAATTACGCGGTGCTATATGGAGGGTTTTCAGCATTCTTGAAGGATTTCTCTCCCTTTGAATCTGTAATACCCGCATCTCACTACGTAGGCCCTTACGTCATTTAATTTAATTTAATTTCTTAAGTGAAATATTTTTTAGATGAAGATTTTTATGATTTTAATCTTTTATTATTTTATTTTAAGATATGTGTGCTTTTATTTTAATGTGGGTCATTAAAATAATTTAAGGAAATATTTTCAGATCTTAAAATATATTTTTTAAAGCCCCTATCTTTTTATTTAATTAAAGAGTGGCCCAAATATTATCCACCATAGGATAAGCATAATTTTTCTATGGACTAATCCACACCATCCATTCCTTTAGCTTCTAAGAGAAGCTTTGAACTATTGTTGACCGACTCCCCCATGCCATTCGGACCCCTCTCTCCTTCTCCTACACGATACTTCAAACTTCTTGGATAAGCCAAGGGGAAGAGCTTCTGCAAGCCCCATGTGCAGCCCCTCCATTCTGCACAAAGACCCTCTCGGTTTTCTTGCACCGAACACCTCTCCCTTCTCTCAAGCCGATTCTCTACCTCCTCTCTTACATTGAGTTTCGGCTGAAGCACCTTCAAAGAGGACGAGATTCGTTGGGTTGGCCCTTCGATTTTCCTTCTCCTCTTAGCTGTACGTATACTCTGTTTTCTGGTGTGTTCCAGCCGTATGCTTCGGTTTTCTGGGTTCCTAGCCGTGCTTATGGTTCTGTGATCCCAGCCTTGTTATGCTCTATTGTTTTCTGTTGATTTCCAGCCGAAGTATGCTATGTTTTCTGGAGATTCTAGCCTTGTGTGTATGCTCTGTTTTGGTGTGTTCCCAGCTGTGTATATGTCCTGTGATTTCCATCCGTGTGTTGCTCCATTTTCCCGTTAATTTCCAGCCATGTAACTCCTCATGTTGGTTCCAGCCGTGTGCTCTGTTTTCTAGGTTTCAACCGAATGTGATTAGGAGCTGTATTGTTGAGTTCTTCTTGATAGTTAAGCCTAAGTTATGTTCTGATTTTATCATGCCTTTAAGTGCTATATTAATGAAAACCTAGTTGTGATCTTAAGCATGCTTTTTCAGGATATATGGCCTAAGTAAGCCACTAAGAAATTTAATTTAAGCTAGTAAGCTTGCTTGGAGAAGCTAAGAGTGTAGGGTAATCATTTAACTTATTCTTTTTTTTTTAATATATATATGATTTTGGAAGCCTATTGAGTTGTTTTAGCTTATGTTTTGATATAGTTAATTTCCTATATTGCAAATAAGTATGAGTGCTCTAGTTTTAGCCCAAACCGAATATGTTAAAGTGGGTTTTTGCTATGTGATTTCCTATATTTTGAATTTTTGCTAAGTTATTCTTAAACTTGATTTAATCATAGATGATGATTAAAGTGATTTTAATTTATATATATATATATATTAGTACCATGTGCCTTTTATTGATGTTGGTTGGAAATCTATTCTTAAGATACTAGAGTTTTGGTTTAAGAGATCTTACTTGGGTCTTGTAATTTATATCTTGCTTTAAATGGTATTAAGTAAAGCATAAGCCTAAGTGCTTAAAAGTTTTAAAATCTATTAAACGGGTAACCTTATTATATTTATGTTATGTTTAATTTTAGAGAGATGGCAAGCATGTTATTTACTTCCATGAGTTTCTTTAAAATGTTTAGAATGAAGATTTTAATATTTTGGCTTAGTGCCATGTTTGATGGGTAGACGAACGGATTAAGGGAACGTTTAATTCCAAGTTGGAATTTAAGTGAACGTGTGAGCGTATCGATTAGTAGGGCTTAAAGTAAGGTGGATGTTAACATATCTATCTCATTTTATTGAATAGGACTAGGAGTCTACCTTCAAGTTCAAATGGACTCGCTAGTAAAGCTCGCATGTAAGTAGCTATGACCATGCTTCTTGCACCATGCTCTTTTATGAAAGAATATCTCTCATATTGCTAATGTTTCTCAAATGTGAAAGAATAAATGTATATAGTATGGACAAGCCCTTCCTTGATAGCCCCTGTTAAGTACCCTATCAATTATAATTGTGTGTACGTGTCTATGGTAATGCATGCATGTAGATTCTAAGTCATGAGATTTTCATGCATGTTCTCAAGAAACTTATGATTATTCCTATATGTAGTATAGCATGAAAATGTATCCTATTCATGAAAACGCATTTGCATTAAATTAAGAAAGATGATGAAAATGTTTAAATGTAAAGGAAATGAAAGGAATGGAACGTCTCATGTTTATGCTTTAAGTGATGCTTTAAGTGAATTTTAAAATGTCCCTATGAACTGATGCTTTAAATGTCCCTATGAACTGATGCTTCAAATGTCACTGAGAACTATCATTTTAAAGGATGCCATGAGCTGGTATTTTAAAGGAAGTCTTAAAATGCCATGAACTGGCATTTTTAAAGGAAGTCTTGAAAAGTGATGTTTAAGTCTATGCTTTTATTATGATGTTTAAGCTTACATTTTAAACTATGTTTAGCTCACGCTTTTAAACGATGCTAAGCTCATACTTTTAAATGATGATTAAGCTTCTACTTTTTTTAAATGATGTTCAAGCTTATATTTTTAAATGGCGTTTAAGTTCATGCTTTTCAATGAGAACTGACGTTTTAAAGGATGTCTTGAAAGATGATGTTTAAGCTCATACCTTTCAATGATGTTTAAGCTCGTGCCTCTTTCAACGATGTTAAGTTCATGATTTTAAATGGCGTTCCTTTCCTATAAATGAATTGTTAAATGAAAAGGACTGAAATAAATGAAAGTACGAAGGATTAAAAGAAAATGAACATTTCAATGAATGAAAATACGTAACGGCCACATGCATGAAAAGGGGTACCCAATGAATGAACGGGCAGATTGCAACGCCAGGTCGTAGTATCTGGTAGTGCACCTAGTACTGCACCCTGACGGAATGGGATTCCAACTCGTGGCCACGGGCGAATCCATAGGTTGAAAGACCGCTAACCCTAGCACGCGGGGAGTAATAGTGTGCAATGGCCTATGAAGTGAAAAGGTGTAATGTATGAAAAGTATGTTACGCATGAAAAGATGTAAAGCATGAAAAAAATGTTTATGCATGAAAGCTTAGTCATGTCTAAGAATGTTTATGCATGAAATAAAAAAATGCAAATGTTATGTATGCATGTTTTCTAAAGGAAAAGAATAGATGCCTAATATGTTCACTGCATGGTGTACTACGTACTGAATATTAGACTCACTTTTGTTTTAAATGTTTTCCCTGGGGAGCAATGAAGGAAAGACTGGGGAGCAATGCATTACTACAGAGAGAGAGGCGGACGATTAGTGTCTTCCCTGTTGATTCGACCATGTACGCATGAAGAGAAATGAAAAAGGAAAATGAAAAGAAAATACGTAAAGGATAGATACGTAAGAGGCGATTCTGCCCTTCGCGGGGCGGGGTTGTTACAGAATCTCTCCTCTCTCTCTAAATCTCTATGATGCCAATCCTTATCTCGATGACTAGAAAGCCCTCAGCCGTTCATTCTCAACCTCCATCATCGTCGGGCATCCCATCTTCAACACAGTTCATTCCCCAGTCCAGTTCTATTCCATTTGGAATAGCATCGGCATCCGCGACACCCACTTCTGCTTCACCTCTATTCAGAGCAACGCCGTTTGTGGGAGCAACCTCCGTTTCTTGTTCAACGCTTTTCGAAACAACAGTTCCATCAGCCAGTCCAGGTTTATCCCCCTTCGAATCATCTATATCTGCACTGAGTTCCACCCCATCTATATTCGGAACAATAGCATTCTCATCATTATCGTCATCTACTGCCACTTCTCCATCTTCAAATACTAAAAACCCAGCAGTAGAGAGGGAGAGAAACCACCATGTCGGGGTTCTCATTTGGTTCTCATGAAGGAGGCCTTGAATCTACTACCCAGGGAGATAACAGTCGCCCACGGCCTTTCGAAGATACTCTCGCTACAAGCCCAAGGAGCTGCCTCGCCTCCTTACCACATGAACTCACTCAATCCATTGTTAACAGCGATGATGGAGTTATGAAATGGTTAAAACCATGGTTTGGTGATTTGGGAAGGGAAACACAGGGGGTGAAGCGGGTAGCTCTCAGATTTGTAACGTGAAGGATTTGGGGTGGCTCAAGCCGCAAGAGAATCCACCATGTCGGGCTTCTCATTTAGTTCTTCATCCTCCTCTTCCTCTTCACAAGCTGCACCAATCTCTTACTTGCTGCTCGTGCTTCCCTGGTCAACTGGAGGCAGTTCCCCTCAAACTTGCAGGTGGAATGGATATGTGGGGTTACACTTCAACGGGCGATGCTGTGAGATTGAGGAGTGGCAATCAGAAATTAGACAGAGGAAATGTTGCTTGGGAGTTGTTTGATGAAAGGCATGAAGGGACCCTAGCTTATGAGAGCAAATTAAATCGAATGAAAATTAAGACCGATATACCAATGGTAGAGAAGTGCTTGGATCGTTTGGTTCAGCTCTATGAAGAGGATGGCCATTATTTTATCAATGTGGAGCACTGGGATGATGATTTTTTCACGGCAGTAGCTGACTCAATGCAAAACACTGAAAAAGGGGATGATTTTGAATTGGTAGATGTCGTGATATTTGTTATGGTTGAGGTATATAAAATCCTTTCTACCTTGCTTGTAATCTGTCGTGGAAAAATATTCATGGGTTTGCAAGTTTCAGTAGAGACAAGCCTTGCCCCTCAGTTGCTTGATTTTTTGCCACTTAATGATGTTTTTAAGCCCTTTGATAAAGGAAGGGAGTGGGGGTCTAATATCAGAGGTTTATCTGATGTTGGTGATGGTGATAACTATTTCCATGTCACGGTTTCTAGGTTATTAATTGTTGCTACAATAAGAGTTAACATGTCACTTTTTCTTGCTTTGGAAGTGCTACAAAGGATTGCAGGTGTCATCAAAGACTACTTTGGTGTACTCAATGAAGATTCGTTGCACAAAAATTGGGTGCTTGTATATGAGTTGCTGGAGAAAGTCATTGATTTTGGCTTGCGGTTGACTGACGAGGAGATTGAGTCATGCGTGTGCACTAATACTGCACCAGTATATGATGGATGCCTTGATACCTATCGACTTAGCAAGAAGCTTACCTCAGCTACAAGAGTAGGATTGAAGCTTAATCGCACTTTGAGGACAAGGTGCTTGAAGGGGGAGGATTTGTCATACGTCTATGACTATGACAATAGGGACCAAAATCATAATGTGTTTGGGTTAGATAATAAGAGTTTAGTAGTTGGGCTCAGCCTATAGCCCAAAGCCATCATCTCTTTTAATTGCTTGAGTTTTGTTGAGTCAGGCCATGGCCCATTTATTGTTAGTTATAGTTGTAATTGTGGCTTTGTGTTTACCATTGGAGTAAGTGGCTTGTGGCCCAAGAGTTGAACACAAAGGTCGTATAAGTAGTAGAATGAGGGACTTGTAATGGAATCCGGAATCATTAATGAAAATACTTCTCTATTCTCTTCTCTCTTTTTCTTGGAGGCTAGGTCAACCTCGAATGTGACCAATTTTCTTATCTTTTCTCTCATATTTTCTAGTCACCCAAACACCTATTATCAGGTGTGTTACAATCTAGAGAGAGATTGGGATAGAGTTACGAAATTAGATTATATTTCCATATATAGTAACTCATCATCGGCATCTTGTCTTCAATAGTCAATAGACATCAAGTCTTTTTGCCTTTTTGATTCCTAAGTCCCAACTTAAGCATGATTCATCATCATTTCATTGCTGAGTATTCTACAGTTAGTTTGTGTTTTGTCTGAATCGATTAGTTCAACCAATTATATGACCAAACTAATTAAATGACTAAATTCAATTTGAGTTATGAGAGAAATGAGTTGAAACCACCGATTCAAACCGAATTTTCAAGTCTTGGTTAAATTTGGTAAGGATCCTCCAACTAGATGGCCACACATAATGTAGTAAAACCCCTCAATGAGACTATCTACATACAAAATTAATACGCAACACACACAATAAACACAAATAATTAGTAGCCAAAATCCCATGAAGCTCTCAGGTCATTTTAGACTTGGGTCATGGGCGAGAATCAAGGAGTAGGGGTGAGTATTGACTTAGTCGGAGTCGGATTCCCCTAAATTTGATTGACTTCGACTTTTGTCAGAGTTGAAATCCAAACTCCAATCCAACTCCAACTTATGTAGGCTTCGATCTGACTTTGACTTTGACTTATCGGAGTCGGATCAGAGTCAGATTTGGGCTTTCTTTGAATTTTGTTTAGCTTCATCTTTAGCCCATTTAAAAAAAAAAATTGTGAGTTTTCAAAGTTCGATTTTAAAAAAAAATTAAAAACTAAAAGGCTTCGTTTGGATGCTAGGAGTATCTTAGATCATTAGTAAATAGTAGTGATTTGTCGTGAAGTAGTTTGAAAAAAGTTGTGTTTCCAAACATACCGTAAATCATTCACTACTGATTTACTTCTATACTAATATCTAACTTATTTGTATATTAGACTTCTGCTATAATGTCTAATTACATGTTATTGCACTATAGTATTACACATTATTTTTAGTGTCTAATTACATGTGATTATATTATAGTATTACTGTTATTATATTATAGTACTAGGGTCTAACTTATTTATAACTTATTTCTATACTAGACTTATTTCTAGTGTCTAATTACATGTTAGTATACTAATGTATAACTTATTTCTAACTTAATTATATACTAGACTTTCTAGTAGATTAGTATATGTGTTATTAATTTATTATAATATACTTATTTAAGTATTGTTATCTAATTTATTTTTATACTTGATTATGTATGGTAGTAATACTATGATGTTTATATATACTAAACTATAATTAGTCTATTTATATTATAGTTTAAGTATATTATTTTATAATAATTAGCTGATACTAGTATACAGCTGAATTTAACAATATAAGTTCTAGTTATATAACTATATAACTATTCTAGTATATATGATAAGTATATAGATAAATACATATTTTTATAAAATATATACAATATCATAGTCAGACTTGGAGTCAAAGTAGGAATCAGAAGGCAAAGTCGAAGTCGGAGTTGGAGCATATATAAAGTCGGAGTCAGAAGGCAAAGTCGAAGTCGGAGTTGGAGCAGAGTCGGAGAAGGTCCAGTAACACCTCCAACTCCAACTGAAAAATTTTAAAAAAAAAACAAAAGAAAATCCGGCTTTAACTATGTTTTGTCAGAGTCGGAGCAGAGTCAGATTCGGAATCGGATTTTCTTATTTTTGCTCAACCTTATCAAGGATAAACTAAGCTTCTATCGATGCCATGGATGGGAAACATGGAGTTCTTTCTCTTTATGCGATGAAAGCTCCAATAGTTAAAACCAAAAACCAGAACCAACTTAGAAGTCACCTTGACCCTTAACCAAGCATAAAGGCAATCCAAAATCGAGTGTACAAACCAATTCCTAGGCACCCTTTATTCTGCCATAGGGAATAACTCATACACGAAAACTCTTCAACGATCTTGTTCCTAGTACCCTAAAATCATGATATCCTCTTATCATGATTTAAAAAAAAAAAAAAAAAAAAAATTATCTACCATTTTTTAAATGGCACCTTAAATATTTAATCAATCCCCATTTCAACCCATGAATTAGTAATCTTTTTCTAGATCATTCGCCGCATGATTTACCCCCACACACCCTAATATATAGCTGATTGTTTCTATGGCTCCTCTTTATGCAAAGATACAAATTAATTGATAGATAAGCAATATAACCACACTCAACAACTTCATAGATAAGCAATATAAACTTTTCCTGGGAGCAAGGCACATTTTTGTTATCGATATTTCCTAAGAAAATTATGTAGTTCCAATTACGTATGTTTGCCAGAAAAAACATTATTTTGGACAACAATTTCATTCAGGGCAATTGGTAGTATCCATTATCAGTTATTTCCCACGACTCTCCTAAGAGGCTATATTGTGGGAAAAAGTTTTTGTGGCAAGAATTATGACTATTTCGGACAAAACTTCTCAAAGGAAAAACTACTATTTGTTGTAGTTAAAGTTTACCTAAAGAAGAGTTTTCTATGGCTCCTCTTTATGCAAAGATACAAATTAATCGATAGATAAGCAATATAACCACACTCAACAACTTCATAGATAAGCAATATAAACTTTTCCCGGGAGCAAGGCACATTTTTGTTATCGATATTTCCTACGAAAATTATGTAGTTCCAACGACGTATGTTTGCCAGAAAAAACATTATTTTGGACAACAATTTCATTAGGGGCAATTGGTAGTATCCATTACTGGTTATTTCCCACAACTCTCCTAAGAGACTATATTGTGGGAAAAAGTTATTTGTGGCAAGAATTATGACTATTTCGGAAAAAAAATTCTCACCGGAAAAACTTCTATTTGTTGTAGTGAAAGTTTACCTAAAGAAGATTTTTCTATGGCTCCTCTTTATGCAAAGATACAAATTAATCGATAGATAAGCAATATAAACTTTTCCCAAGAGCAAGACACATTTTTGTTATCTATATTTCCTACGAAAATTATGTAGTTCCAACTATGTATGTTTACCAGAAAAAACATTATTTTGGACAGCAATTTCATTCAGGGCAATTGGTAGTATCCATTACCAGTTATTTCCCACAACTCTCCTAAGAGGCTATATTGTGGGAAAAAGTTATTTGTGGCAAGAATTATGACTATTTCGGACAAAAATTCTCACAGGAAAAACTACTATTTGTTGTAGTGAAAGTTTACCTAAAGAAGAGTTTTCTATGGCTCCTCTTTATGCAAAGATACAAATTAATTGATAGATAAGCAATATAACCACACTCAACAACTTCATAGTATTTCTCATTTAATGTCTCTGATTATTGCATCCTAGCTTGACTCTTTTGTCTCATTGTCTTCTATGCTTTCAATTGGTAATAAATCATCATCTTCATCATTATATAGTTAGAATTATAGATTACAAAAAATAGCCAAGATGGATTTTGTAGCTAAGTTTCAACTACAAAATTACATAAACTGATGCCAATGCTCTTACTCATGTTTTTGCACAATAGATCATAAGCTGAAAACTAAAAAAGAAATATAATAGTGATCGGAATTTTAAAAAAAAAATTAAATTTGTCACGTATAATTTCTATATAATTTCAAAATAATTCTCTTAGTATTCTATTAAGACACCCCACCATTTTATTTTATTTTTTTGTTACTTTATTGACCTATCCTAACCGTTTACATGCTAAAAGAACCTTTCACTGTATTATCTTTATTATCCCAATAAACCGATTCGATTTTTTGACATTAAAATTAAAAAAAAAAAAAAAAAAGTTGAAAACGAAATTAGGCTACCATTTCTTAGTACCAATTCAATAGAAGAAAAAAAAAAAAAAAAACTTTCATATTATAATGGTTAGCTGTGATCTTTTTTGACTTTCCTACCTTTTACTATTCTATCATTTTATTATTACTTTTCCAATAAAGATAAAATATTCATCTTGTTAGAGCTTGTTATAGCTATTCCTCACATTTTAATTATTTTACTTTATTTATTCCCTCACATTTTACAAAAGAGCGGCACATGCATGAGATAGTTTGGCTTTGGCAAATTAAAAAAGAAAAATGATACATAATGTAAATGAGATACATTAGATCCAATCATGGATTGTGCAAGCACAATACTATTTTTGAAGAAAGAATAAGATCCATTATTAAAAATTTAATTTTTTTAATGTGAATCTCATATTTACTCATTTTTTTCAAAATAAGTGCGCGGCGATTGGCAGTCTTAACTGCAAATGCTATTTCTCTACTTGTTTTTTTTTTCCCCGTTTTGGGGCTACTAACACTATCTAAAATGTATCATGTACAGGCTATCCAGTAGAATATAGTGACAAACTCAAGAAAACCAAACAATAAATGATTAATTTTGTTTCCATTAGAATTTGCCAAGTTTGGGATACCCTCTCGATTTTTGCAAGTTCTTTTTTTTCTCCTTTCCTCTCTAGGTAGGTAAATCATGAGGCCCATCTGTGTTGCATCAGATATGATTCATGTATAGGTAAGATGGTTTTCTATAAATGGAGAGGTAGAGGTATGACAAATGGCATTTATTCCAAAACACATAAATGAACAGTAAGCTGCAAGCAGGTCTGGAACTGGTCTAACCTAATTCAGTTCGGCCTGCAACGTATCACAGGGGAATGATTGTTTGTGTAGAGGCTTCACATGCAGCTGAACATTGTACTACTGAAACTTACTCATTGGACATGTAGAGGTTGCCTGAACTATAGAGCCTTGGGTAAGAAAGAAATAAACACAAAAGGACATTTAAGTGGACTTGCAAAGCAGTAAGGTACAATGAAACCCATATAGACCACTGAATGTAATAAAAGTTGCTTATTAGTAGGTCTATTTTACACGTGCAACAATGCAATTTGGAAATCATATACGACTCTGACTAACAATATGGTGTGTAGACAGACACTCAACCCAAGCTTTGTTTATCTCTACATTCAACTGGCACAGAGATATGTCATCTTGATAAATTAATAAATAAAACTGAAGAATAGATTGATACAAGTCCGGTTTTAAGAAATTGAATACGCCACAACATCAATGATGAAATCTTCTGATGATAGAGAGTCACTAATGACTTTGTAACTTCTGAAATATATGAGAATGAGTTTAATGACTACCCTGTGCTTTTGACATGCCTGTCAGTATAAAGTTCCCCAAAGAATGCAGAGAGACCTGCAATACATTCACAACATGAGCCCAAAAGTTTGTTTCTCGCAAAATTCAAAACACAGCAGAAATGAGCTCAATAAACGAGGTAAAGAGTTTAAAGGAGAATTTGGTAAACATCATTCAATCACACTTTTCTTACACTTTCAATCGTATCTAGTTATTAAAGTAGCCAACAAAGTCAATATCAAAACCATGAAATTGGGATGAAGGCTGTGCTAAGATAAAGGGTGAATTCACTGAGAATGATGAAGATGTTTGTATGCTATGAAGAATATGTAACCACAGCCTATTGCTTTCTAAGCAGAGATCAAGGACAAATTTGTCTTACGATGAACACCTGTAGAAAACTGAAACAAATTTTCACTTAGGCCAGTGCTTTTTCTTTTTTCCTTTTTTTTGGGTTGTCGCATGCACTTCACGAACTCACTGCAAACAGGGAAAAAAACCATCTTTAGAAAAACTGTGAAGAAAATATTCACTTACAGATTACAAAAGGACACGTAAATTCTTCATGGAGGAAATCTTGGAATGGTGGTGTAGACCACAAAAGCATGTCTTCTAAGTTATAGAAGTGCTAGCACAATTTTTTTTCCAAGTACCTCAGCACAATTTGAAGGCTCTGGAAGGGAAAAGAAAAGGGGAAACAGACATGGATGTTAGAAAGGTTTTCTAATTGGAAATGGTGGGTCCATGAAAAGAATTACAAAAAACTACCTTACAAAATGATGTGGCTTAACAAAATTTGAAGGTTCTGAAAGGGAAAAAGAAGAGGGAAAAGGACAGGGAAATTAGAAAGGTTTTCTAATTGCAAAAATGTTTAATCCACAAAGAGAATTAAAAAAGCTACCTCATAAATGGCGTGGCTTAACGTAATACGTTAAATTGTATATGTACTTTTATGATAAAGTAGATTAGACATCACATTAAGCTATGTCACTTTGTAAGGTTTTTTTGTAATTCTTTTTGTGGACTTAACACTTCTCTTTCTAATTTATGAAGCAGAAAATGGGCTATCTAGATTAATTGATGCAAGACTACTGAGCACACAATATTTATATTTCTTTTCAAGTATGAGTTTTTGTGTGAAGAAACAAATTACGGTACCAGTTATATCAATTGGGGAGATGTTTCTCACTCATGTCATAACTGATTTTGATTTAGTTGCTTGAAAGTATATACAACTACATAGTCCAAAACCCACTGTTAGGATGCCCCTTTCACAAGGTTCTACCACAGCAATCGAGAGTTGGCGTGCATGACAAGGTCCACTTAAGGTGATGAAAACTTTTGTGATTGGGGTTAAGGGCCCTATAACCTTGACCACCTATACTTTTTTAAAAACTCTATTTATCATCATTTTTATCATTCTCTCAACATCCCTTGATGTGGCATCATATGATTGGCAAACAAGTGAAACACAACATTTAATAACGTATCATGGCATGGCAGGAGGAGACGATAAAAGGGATGCTGAATAGCATTACTCATGATTTTTTCCTCGTTCAATTTTTAAATGTAGCAACGGTGCCTGGAATCATACACTGCTGCCACTGCCTCCGTAACCTTAACCACCTATAATTTCTACTCAGATAGAGAATCTTCATAATTAATGTATATTTTTTAGAAAGCTTACAGTTCCTCTCCAAAACTGTCTAAATTGGATGATCCAATCAAAGAGAGATTAACACAATATGTGGATCCAACGACATTTAATGTTGCCAATGTGATGGTCTTGTGTAATGTAGACCCCTTATGTGCATTTAATATTGTGTTTATTTCTCTCAAAAATGGACCATCAAATTTGGGTAGGAAATTGGAGAGGATCTCAATTCTTTGAAATAGAGACAGTCATATGGCAAGCAAGAAAGCCAGCTGGCATGCAAATAACTAAGGGGCTCGTTTGGATATTTAGAATATCTCAGTATATCTATGAATAGTAGTAAAAGGATTTGAGTTAAGATGTTTTACTCGATTTTGGGAAAGGAGAGAAAAAGTTGAATAAAAGTATTATAAAGTTAAAAAATTGTTTGAATATAACTTTTTTTAAATTATTTTTGTTTTAAAATTTGAAAAAAATTTGTTTTGAGAGTTTAAAAAAGTTGTAATGATTAGGTAATGATTAGATGAAAAAGTTGAAAATTTAAAATTAAAAGTGTTTTGTATTTGAGTGATGTTTGGGAAGAAAATATCTAAGAAGATGTGATAAATATAAGAGAATACATGAGAATAATTGTGTTACCAAATGGAGCCTAAGGATCCTTCATGGGCATTTTATATTGTGTCTATCTTTCTTCGAATTGGACAATCAAATTCGCATAGAAAATTGGAGAAAATCTAAATTTCTGAGATATATCCATCAAAGAATATGGATGATGGTAAACAAGGAAACCAGCAGAGATGGCAAATAACTACATGGTCTTCCCTGAATTCTATATTTGGCTTTGTTAATTGATAAAAACAAATGTATTTGATGCCCCGCCCAAGAAAGAGACTCCATATGACCTAGCAACATAGCCACAAACCTATCACCGCCATTGCTCTACATTGTTACCTCTCTAAATCCTCAAGCACCACCACAAAAAATGTCAGCATCATAATATGTCAAAGGTGAAGGTAAAGCCTATCAAAGTGTGGGCATAAAATCAAATCCTGATAACACAAACTCTCATATTCTAAAGCTAAAAGACCCTAGTTTACCTTCATCTCCAAAATGAAGCATGAGGAAAAGAATCAAATCAAACCCCACTAGTGTTTCAGGACAAGGCTACAGTGGAGACCTAATCAAGCCAATGGATGTTTTAATCATGGAAACTCAGTTGCACATGTTGGAAACAGCTAAGACATCCTACATATCAATCAATGGCCATGGAGCTAGAAAGAATTGAAGAAAAGTTAAATTCCATTACTAGGGCATCTTGAAAGAAGAGGAAGAAGCTCAAATTGTGAACATACCACAGAGAGTAAAAATATAATTGAAGAGTTCCTTACCGCAGGGAGGGAGAACAGTACCAGGTTGGTGGTGTTATTTTGCATTTAGATAAGAATATGCATATAAGGATAATGGAACTAGGCCGCTGGATGTGGTGGTCATGATGGCTGAAATTTTGGGCCATAAGAAAAAGAGGTTACAATGTACTCTTAAAAATATTGACCAGTGGTTGTAAGGCTTTAACAGAAGATGTTAATATAACTTGTCACAAACTTTAAATCAATGGTTTAATAGTTCAAATTGAGAATGTAGATACTCAACTAAAACCTACGTACAAATTGGGAGAAGGAAGAATGTACAACCCTTTTTGTTTTCTTTTTTTGTTTCTGCACATTCATGTTATTTTACTCCACAGATTTTTTCATTAGTTTTCTAGCAGTTGTTCTGAAACAGACACTACCAATAAAAAACCAATTCATCATTTATTGAGGAAAAACCAACAATTTTGTCTGTGTAAAAACCAAAAAATAAAAATAAAACACTACCAAATTTATTGGGGAAAAAATAGGGCATTGCCTAGAGGCTAAAAGAGCATTAAAAAAAAAAACACAATTCATCATCTCTTTGAACTCCAAAAAGAAAGGGGGGAAAGGGAAAAAAGTAAAAAATTAATGGTAAAAAATAAACTCCAAAAATTTAGGCACTCCATGAGAGAGAGAGAGAGAGAGAGAGAGAGAGAGAGCAAATTTAGGCACGTTTTAAACATTAGGTGCTCCAAAATGCATGTCGTGACCAAAACCTACTTTTATACGAAAAGTCCAAGGATAGTGTCATAAAAACCTTAGATATTAACCGCATGGATCTTCTGGGAAGTACTTTACGGGCAATGTGTTTCGAGCTTCTTAAAATCTTTGCATCAGGTTTAGGATAGGAACTTTGATCTTCTCCATCTGTATGCTTCCTCTTTTTAGGAGGCTCTTTAGATTTGGTGTCATTAGAGCTTAAGCAGGTCCTTTCGACAGAGTTATCGACTTGGGAGCATCTGAAAGAAGCAAAAAGAGCTACGTGCTCAGATTACCACATTAAATTTAGAAGTACAATAACAAGAACTTTGGTTGAGAAGAGAGATTACTCTGAGCACTCCCTTCCATTGATTATGTTGCTCCTATCCTGAAACAACAGGGTCTCATTAAATATTGTCAATGTGATTGAATGTAACATGCAGGAAACATAGATCTATCTTCAGAACCAAGAGACTGGGTATGTGCTATACATAGGCAAAAATATATTACTTCACTGTATTGAAGATCCCTTCCCACATCTCTGTGGGAGGGTTGGTTTCTGTGTCTGTGCTTGTATGCATATGTATAAGAGAGGAGAGAGAAGCAAGGGAAAAAGGAGAAGACAACAAATACCAGCATAAATTGCATGTTATACAATGAATCCCGAATTTTATGCCACATTTTCAGTTAAAATAAAAAATAAAAATAAGAAAAAGAGAATTTCAATCAGTTAAAAAACAAAACAGAAAAAGCATTTGCACTGTGAAACATATCACAAATATCCTTTTACCATCAAACATAGACAAGTGGCTGAAGGCAATAATATTAAATCGAGCATCAAATAAAAGAATCCAGCAAATGCTAACCAGTATATACTAGGCAAACAAGCAAGAAAGAGGCGAAGAGAAACTATCGATTATAA
Organism: Pterocarya stenoptera; assembly: GCA_003123785.1. Classification (NCBI taxonomy): domain Eukaryota; kingdom Viridiplantae; phylum Streptophyta; class Magnoliopsida; order Fagales; family Juglandaceae; genus Pterocarya; species Pterocarya stenoptera. The sequence goes on along the minus strand of QEOT01000911.1, from coordinate 107,167 downwards.
ATATACTGGCCAAACATTCACTCTCTACCATGTCTGTTATAAAAGAGAGGAAGAATATATAATTGACTCAACACAAACAGTACAAAATTAAGTGAATAGTAAAAAAAAAAGTATTCAGGTTAAAGTGAGATCAATGTAATTCTATCCTAAGTGAACTTAACTATCAATTTAATTAAACATCAAACTGTAGTATTTGCCTGGTATGACATCGTATAATGCATCAACTCATGAGTAAAATGATCTCTGGAAAATATGACTTCCAATAAAATTACATATAAACAAGACATTAGAATTTTAAAACAGACACATTTAAAACATGGTATACAGAATTGCAGCTGTTATATCAAACATTCAATCAAAATTTAGCAGCAGACACATTATTCCTATCTCTCTCTTTTGTTTTGGAGGAGGATGAGTTGAGGAGTATAACTATGTCGAGAAAACAAACCATACCCATTCTTCAAAGGTTGTTGGCAAAAGATTCCTGTAAGTTTCATCATTAAGCTCACTTGAGTTGGGCAATCCACCTTGTTCCTTTTCTGTTTTGTGCTCTAGATCAACCAAATCAAGAGAGCCACCATTTTCACAAGGTGTACATGATGCATCTTTACGGCAACTTGCAACTTCTGATGTTGGCATTTCCATAGAAGCACTTGTTGGCGAAAGATTCCTGCAAGTGTCATCATTAAGCTCACTTGAGTTGGCCAATCCACCTTCTTCCTTTTCTGTTTTGTGTTTCAAATCAACCAAAACAAGAGATCCACCATTTTCACAAGGTGAACATGATGCATCTTTACGGCAACTTGCAACTTCTGATGTTGGCATTTCCATAGAAGCACTAGTTGAGAATCCAGGATATACCACACTGGGATTCACAAGACTATAACTGTTCTGAAGACTCAAGTTTTCAAAATTTTCATCACCGTACTTTGCATTTTGATCCTTTAATGTGAGATGACTTAGTGGACCATCAAATATGGGTTTGATAACAGAATCACCATTTTCACAAGATGAACATGATGCATCTTTACGGCAACTTGCTACTTCTGATGTTGGTATTTCCATAGAAGCACCAGCCGGGAATCCAGGAGATACAACACAGGGATTCACAAGACTAGAACTGTTCTGCAGACTTGAGTTTTCAAAAATTTCATCACCAAGCTTTGAAGTTTGATCCTTTAATGTGAGAGGACTTAACGGACCATCAGACATCGGGTTGATAACAGAATTACATACTGACTTTAACTGTGGAGTGACACTGACATTTGAATCAAGGATTACGGTACACTGATCTTTATCACAGGACTCAGTAGCAGAATCTATCTGGTCATGCACATTGCAATTGGGTTCAGATGAGACATGCATTTGATCCCTCTTCAAATTCTTTAACTTATCTATGCATGGCATTATTGCAGAGGACGGTAAAGATGCATCACATTTATCTGGTTGTTCAAACACCAGATGATCATTTTCTGTCATTCCCGAACTTGCAGAAGATCTTGTCAGTACATGAGCATTGTTAATTTGGCCAGGCTCTATATTCAATATAAATGAATTGTTCATTTCTATATTGGTCTCTCCAAATTTCCCAAGGTCGCAATGAAGACTTCGTGACCTGTCCCTGCGAACACCCTCAGAAATGTAAACCTCATTTTTCAACCTTTTAGTCCAATCTGATGGACTTGAATTCAGATCAACATGAAGATTAATCCCCTCTTCTGACATGACATAAAACTCAAACGAAGGGGAAGGAACGCATGAAGTTTTCATAGATGGCACAATAACATTTTCTGCAGGACATGCATCAACATTCATCTTTCTACAATTTATCCCAGGCACATTCTCCACTGTGCCATCTCTTGCCAAGCCCAATCGTGTGTTATCAAAGCTTTCTCTCAGGGACTCTCTATGATTAATATCACTTCTATCATGCTGGACAACAAGCTGAGAGGGCGACATCTCCTGAGGATTATACATTAAACCACATAAGTCATCCTGCATACGAAGATGCAAATGAATTCTAACAATGTAACAACGAAACATCTAATAGATAGAAACTCTTGTACAAGCAGGGAAAAAGGAGCCCAACAGTAGGCATTCTCATCTTGCGAGGCCACTCAGAACACCCAAGAGGCATCTATTTGAAAAGCTGAATAAGTAAAGTAGTATCATTGTCAGTTTTCTCTTTTTATTGGCACGTCACACAATTACACAGTGGGTTCAAAGGCAAAACCTCATCCTCCATCAAGTTCTTACAGGAAGATGAGGTGCAACTTGAACAAGCATGTTGGCACAATGTTGTTTCATCATCTTGCTTACTTTTGTGAAGATCTGCAGTCAATATAACTCTGCCATGTCTGAAACTTGATGCTTCCTTTCAAAGTAAAATGGAAAGAAGATGCAATCCTTTTGTTAAGAGACCTATGATGGGTTAATTTTGTTCTTTTAGATTTTAATAAACGATATGTATAAAGAGAAGCTAGATACAATCTCTGGCAGACTCTCTTGTTATCTATATTGGTCTCCATCATCTAACAATTTTCTAACATGAGTACCGGACTCTAATTATCTGTGAGGTCTTAGAGTCTAGCTAACCCTTTTTTACTAGTAATTCAACAATCTGCAACTTTGAAAAAAAAAATCTTCAATCCTCCATGAGCAAGAGTCAAATTTCTGTATTGATTTACTGTCTATGGCTCATAGGGCTTGGAGATGTAATGGTGAGGTTTCTTTTGGAAGAGATCCACTATTTTAATACAACCCCAGCAAGACCCTTTTTCTTTCTTTAATCAAATTCCAATTTATGTAACTAGTATATGCTCATGAGCGAACCAAACACAAAGTCTAATTCCAATTTGTGTTTGACATGGATGTATGGAAGTATATTGTATATATCATGATCCACTGGGAGATGGTTTTACAGGGCATTAAGTAGGAATCAATTCAAATAACTTCAACAAGATAGGCATGAAGGACCATGATGAACACCTATGTAGTAAATTGACAGCGAGTGCTGACTGTTAGTGGCCATAATTTGAACGTCTACATGTTGCAGTCTAAATAGAGGCCAGAAAGCATCTTTGGTAGGCTGTGATTCTCTTAATCTTTCCCTCTTGTTCAACGATTTTCCTACCTACTTGATGAATCTATTTTTTGGTAGGTAAGATAAAATTTTATTCAATCAAGTAAATAGGCATGGCCCAAGTACACGGGAAGTATACAAAAGAGAATACCTAGTTACAAGTTAGGAGCTAGAAAATGATAAAGAAAGTCATGAAAGCTAGCTCCATTGAATAAACTAATATTCAATGGATCTTCCAATGATAAATCCTAGAATATCTGTTGAAACAATCACAAAGTAGGCAAAATCAACTCTAAAAAGCTTTAACCATTGGACAGTGTATCAAAAAAGTTATCAAACATAGAAAAACTCAAACACCTCACATGCAAGCTCACCCAATAACCATGAACTAAATGTGGGCCTAGCATATGAAAAAAACCAAAACATAAAAGAAACAATAGGTAACTGCAATTGAATTGAAGACCTTACATGCTGCCATCTTTTATTTTGAAAAGAAAAGCACATATTTTAGTAACTGCCATTCTCAAAACCTTAAGGAGAAGAAAAAAGTGCAATAACATTGTAAATAAAACAAGTCCATGCTAGCAGTTTAAAACTACCAGCTAAAATATGGAATATGGTCCACATAACGAAAAACAAAATGATAATAAACATTACCACATAACAGCTGAAAAAGAGATAAAAAGGTTCTGGCTTCCCTTCATATGTGATTTACTTTCGTCAAAGAAAAAAAATAGCTTGAAAAGAATACCTCTAAGTAAGATATTAGTAATGTTGCCAATCCTGAATGTGATCTATTAGCAGGCAACCCATACTTTTTGCACAAACTTTGGAGCTCTTTCCTTGAGAGTTTGTGATAGGAATCCTCATTTGTCTTATTTGCCATCTATCTGGACTTGAAGAGTCATCATGCATTAACAAGGATCCAAATCATGGACACATCACTCACTTTAGAATGTAAGATTTGCAAGAAAGCACTTCTTGAAGAACTTTATTATATAAGGGAAACAAAATAAAGTAAAATGCATGGTTTACAGATTAAGTACCATTGACTTGAATACCTTGTTACTTTTAAATATCACAACAACTTGGATATATTTCTCCAAACAATGCCCTCTGCCCTTGCATTTTTACATCATGTATTCTTCTTTAAAAATGAGAACTGCCGGTCCAAATGTTATACTCATTTATTGTGATAGTTGTTATTTAACGCTCTTATCAAATAATGTGATCAAGCACTTAAATAGCCCCTGCTACAATATACAAGCAATGCTTAATGATCAAAGGTACATGACTGTCACATTTGGAAATGTGAATATATTCATGTCTTTGCCTATGCACATAACAGCAAACAAAAGAGGAGCGAGAAAGAGGCAGACAGAGAAAGGATCAAACTATACTTGTTATACTGTTCAGTATATATGTATACACACACACATATACTATATTTCACACAATGGAACAGGTGTTAAAAATTCATTTTGTTAATTCGGTATTGCTTATTAGTGCATGGTATACGACACATAAAGCACATAATTTGTAGATACATCCCTACCAATAAAAAAAAATGTAGATACCATCTTTTTTTTCCTTTATTTTTTTTATTAGCACCGGGTAGCTTCCAACAAGTGCACCTCGGGTAATTCGAGGAATTCCCGCAGCCCAATGGCCCCTAGAAATAGTTTGCACCTTCGGGTTCGAACTGTAGATCTAGTGGGAGCATATCACTAAGACCAAGGCTCTTACCACTTGAGCCAACCCCTAGGGGTTGTAGATACAATCTTTCTATGAGGCCATTAACTTATTTGTAGTGAACTCTAACTCTCCTTGAGTGCTTTTATTATTATTATTTTTATACTTCTTCAGATGGTCATATTTATTATTTGGAAGAATACCTTTTCATGTGGCATGTTACTATGAAGTAGTAGTTGATATTAACCTAAAACACCAAGCTATTACATTCTCATATGTTATTAAGATAACATAATAATATGTAACACCCCAATGGAAGATCCAAACCACATGACCTATTCTCCAAAAGAACTAGTCAATGATATAATTGGAGCCCTATTGAAACCTTATAAAGAGCAAAAACTTCTCATTCCCAAGCAATGTGGGATCATATTTACCACCTACCCTTATCCTTATCATATGGGGTATCACATAATATCCTCATTAAAAGTCTGCTGTCTTCTACTCCATTGAGGGAATTATGTATTTTAGCAGATTAACTTTCACCTTGAGGTGTTCTTCCCCAAATGTGTGTGTGGTTGTGTCCATGTGGGAGTTTGTATGAGAGGGATTGAAAGAGACACTAAGATATTGTTCTAAAGTTAGCTAAATGTTCGCTACACAAAAACTCCTGTTTGGATAAGGGATAAGAGTTTTTACAATTTTGTTACCTAAACACTTCCTACAATTTGGATAGTATATGTGGACCCTACAATATTACATGTTGAACCTAGGCAGTGTGGAGCCCAACATTATATAAAATGAAGTCCATATCTTGGGTCAATATTTATCAATCTAAAATGTAGAAAAAGTCTATACCAAAAACTTACCGGTAAACCTGATCCCAGGTAAAGTGTCGCTTATTGGACAAATTTGATATCCACCGTACGCTGTTCGAAGGCTTAATTAGAATCCCAAAGGTATCCTATATTTTATTTTTTTTTAAAAAGCAAATATAGATGGTATGCTAAGCTATGTTAGTGTGTATCTTTACAAAGTCCCACATTGGTTTAGTAATGCTCTGGTATAGTCTTTGGCCTCCTATATATAGGCCACTTTGTATAGCACAATTGATATATACAGAATTGATCAATACAATTCTACCATGGCATCAGAGCCACTACTCTGATCCTTCTAGTACAAGTAGTTTTCATCCTTCTCAGCACTCTTCCGCTGCCTGTCTTCTACGGCTGAACCATTCAAGTGTTGCTCACTATCGTCAGATAGTTACAATTGCTGTGAGGACTAAGACAAAATTTCAGAATCATCGTGCCTAGAGCTCTATTTTGTTCAAGCAGCATACCATTGGGAAGATCCCGTTGAGACCGACTCAACGCTAGCAAAATCAATCAGATCAGAGCTCGCATGCGCCCCACGCATCATGCCACACATGCAACTCACATCGCTGACGTCAGCCCTAGTCTTTTCAGCAGACACGACAGCAATCATCCACATTAGCATTGTTGATCGTTGACTTTGACTGTTGACTTTGACTTTTCCTATCCTAGTGTTTTCTACGACTTCTCGCATGCTGATCTCATTTTTGTAGTCTATTTTTGCATATCTGGTCTCATAATGGCTCAAAACAATGAGATTCTACGTCCTATTCATGTTATATGAGATGGTAGAAACTATTTGGTCTGATCTCAGTCTTTTCACAGCTTTCTTAAAGGCCGTGAACTTTGGTTCTATTGCACATGTGATTGGACAAAGCCAATGCAAGAAAAAGATGAACGAGCAAAAAAATTTCTATAGTGCCTTCTCAAATGGGATAGGCATAATCACTAAATCCTTACTTGGATGCACAACACCTCCATTCTGGCTATCTCTAATCTACTTGATGCTATGATGATCCTCTATTTGCTTGGACCATGTTAGCCAAGCGTTATGCTACTCCTCATGGGTCCAGAGAGTACCAACTTATGGTCGAGTTATATCAGCTAAACAGGAGCCTGGCCAATCCATCAATGACTTCTTTGATCGTTTTTGTCACATTTGGAATCAGATGGATCTCTCTGACCCACTCTGGAGGATCCCACTAATGCTGACAAGTATGCCATTCATCGTGATTAGCTTCGTCTCTATCACTTTCTCATGGCCTTATAGGATGAATTTGAGCCGATCCGTGGTCAACTGCTTAATTGCACTCCGACTCCTTCCTTAGACATTGCTATTAATGAGCTGACACGTGAGGAAACTCGTATGCATACATTACAAACTCAGAACAAGCTTAGTTTCTTGGCTACCACTCTAGCAGTTTCCTCCTCTGACCAACCTCAGCAACCTAGTTCTGGAAAGCATGGCCCTAGCAACTGTCGCTCCAATAAGTTGTTTTGTCATTATTGTAAATGTCTTGGCCATGTCATCGAGACCTATTACCGTTGTAACAAGAAAGGAACTCTTACTGATGTTGTTGCTAGTTCAGACACTCTTAAGGTCTCTGAATCCATTAGAGATGCACCTCAGTCTTTTGGATCCACCATCACTCTCTCTATTGCTAACTTGGAGAACCTGCTCAATCAGGTCCTAATCCGGTCTGGTAATGCATCATCCTCCTCTGCTCTCTCTATTTTGCCTGGTACGTCTCTCTCTTGGCTTATGGATTCTGCCTGTCACAATCATATGACACCCTCATCGTCCTTGTTCTCTAAAATGCATTCTACACATCCACCACTTGCTATACACACTACCAATGGATCTAGTTTGCTTGCTCCTACTATAGGCTCTATCTCCACATCCAACATTTCCATTTCTGAAGTGTTTCATCTTCCTAAACTCTCTTATAACTTGATGCCTGTGGGGCAATTAGTTCAGCTTGGCTACAGTATTATTTTTTACTACTCAGGTTGTACTGTGCAGGATCCACGAACTGGACAAGCACTAAGGACATGCCCTAGAGTGGAGCGTATGTTTCCAATAAGCTTTTTGCATGTTACCCCAGTTCCTCCTTGTCCACCTGTTAGTGTTTTCCTTCGCCCTTTGGCACTCTCGAGTTGGTTATGTATTCTCTTTCTAAATACAACAGTTAGTTTCTCGAGATCTTTTAGGTTCTGTGTCCCAATATACATTTGATTGTATTCCTTGTCAATTAGGAAAACAACCTGCTTTGCCTTTTCACAGTAGTAAATCAGTGTCTACTAGTATTTTTTATTTGCTACACTGATATTTGGGGACTAGCCCTCGGAACTAATATCAGTGGATCCGTTACTTTGTTATATTTATTGATGATTTCACTCATTACAGTTGTGTTTATCTCATGCACTCTTGTTCTAAACTATTGCATATTTATTTTAACTTTGCAAAAATGATTGAAACCCACTTTTCTAAACGTATTAAAAATTTTTGATTTGACAATGCACTTGAATACAAACAATCTGTTTTCCAGAGTATCTTGCAAGCATATGGCACTATCCATCAAATCTCTTATCCAGGCAACTCTCAGCAGAATGGATGAGCTGAACAAAAACTTCGTCATATCCTTGACATAATTCGGACTCTTCTCCTCTCTACTAAAGTCCCTACCCAATTCTGGGGTGAAGCTACCCTTACTGCAATTCATACCATTAAACACCTACCAAGTCCAATCATTTCAAATTAGTCTCCATATGAGCATCTGTTTGGATCTCCCCCTAACTATCAACACCTTCGTTCCTCCGGTTCTACTTGCTTTGCCCTTCTTTAGTCTCATGAACATACAAAGTTGGAACCACGTTCTCGCCTTTGTTGCTTTCTTGGCTACGTCGTGTAGCACCCCGCTTCTCACGATAAATAATAAAGTCACTTTTAAAAATTATTGGGAGCCGAAGTGCTACTACTACCTTGACTTAAAAATATTTTCTTAGACTTGCACCAGATACAAAGATCTATATAATAAATAAAGTCGTTTTGTATTTAAATACTAAAATCATAAATGAGAGAGTGAGCAGCAGAATTTATTAAAATTTATCAAAGTCTATGCCATAAAAATAATAATTTAAAATCTCTGTACATGATCTAGGCCATTTTCACACCTCCCTAGACTAAATCTCATCCTGCAGCTCTATCTTTATAAATATTCTGACTTGGGGTGGTTTAAAAACTAAAATGAGTCAATGACTCTGTAAGAAACCCATCATAACATAAACATACTTAATATAAGATTTTTCATAAAATATTTCATACTGAGAACTTAAAATCATAATTGTTCATATGTATGCTATGACATACATACACGACTTATCTTGGCTTATCTGACTTGTCTTACTTATTATACTGGCCCACACATTTAACCATGTGTGCAAAGTTGTGCACCGGGCCCACATCCCGCGGTCGTAAGGGGAGCCACTAATAGTATTCTAGCATATTATGGTAGGCCACGCTTAGGGCCATGGCTTGCACGTCCACCTATAAATTCACATTGGTAACATGCATTTGAATGGACATCTGATTTACTATTTTAAGCTTAGTTTACACTTGATCTTATGAAAACTTACGTGTCTTATGCAAAGTGAGATGCATAATACATACATAATTATATGCAAAATAAAACATGATAAATGATGTGCTCACAAATATCATGACATGCGTGGTACGTAAACATTGGCTTCCAAAGAATTGGCTTTAATAATAATATATATAACTAGCTAACGTATGTTAATCTTAATTTATGATCAAGCTACTTACCTTATAGTGTTGCTTCCTAAAATTTTCGACACAAAATCAATTACGATGTTAGATTGGGAGGTTTATGGATTTTATAGAGAGATTTGGGAGAGGGTGACGACCAGTTTGAGTTGAATCTGTTAATACATGTAGTGACACTAATCTGCTGAACACTTAGTCATGATCATTTAAGAAGAGAATTTGAATTTAAAAGCATGATCTAGTAGTTCATTCAATATAAGATTGGCAGTGACTGAGACTGTGTAGGGGACTTCAATTAGTGACGATTTTAAATTGAAATAAATTTCTAATGGCCGATCTTTAAATTTTAAAATAAGTCTAGCTCGTTCAATAAATAATAAATGGGATTTAATCTAGTTATTGAGCCTAATTAAAACTCCTAATCAACCTTAATAATTTATAACTCATGGACTTATCCAATATGACCCATTAAATATAATTTAGACTCGAAAAAAAATTACCAATATTCCGACCTAGAATTATTGGGCTGGGTTGTTACGCCGAGAGACTCAAAAGGGCTATCAGTGTTACTCAGAAGGGCTATTGGTGTTATGATCCTATTGATCATCGCCTCCGCATTTCCTGTCATCTTGTGTTTTGGGAGCATCATCTGTTTACTGAAGTATCTACTTTAAGTCCCACTATTTCTCAATCATCTGCCTTAGAGCTTTTTCCAGAAGAGCAATCCAATCATTCTCCGCCTATGTCCATATCTGATGTACCATGCATTCCACGTACTCACTCTTTGGACACTCCTAGGCCAAGATCTCCATCTCTTGAGCAGCCTCCCTCTTCGGCCCCACCTGCGGATCACACAGCCGACCTTTCCCTTCATCGTTCTTCTAGGGTAAGATTTATTCCTACTCATCTGCATGATTTTCATTATTACACTGTCCTTGCTAATTTGCACGAGCCTCAATCTTACCGTGAGGCATCCACTAATCCATTATGGCAAGATGCAATAACTGAGAAACTTGATGCATTATTTAAGAACCATGCATGGGATCTGTTTGATTTGCCTCCTTGAAAGTGTGTGATTGGTTGTAAGTAGATCTATAAGATCAAGACTCACTCTGATGGTTCTATTGAGAGGAATAAAGCTTGACTTGTTGCCAAACGTTTTACACAGAAATATGGCATTGACTATGATGAGACTTTTGCCCAAGTTGCCCCGTCTCTCCTCTGTTCGTATGCTCTTGGCTATTGCAACCTCTCATCAGTGGAAGCTCTTTTAGATGGATGTCAAAAATGCATTCTTGAATAACAATTTGTGTAAAGAGGTCTATATGTAGCCTCCGCCTGGTCTCTATCATCCACTAGCCAAGGTCTACCGCCTCCGCCGTGCTCTCTATGGCCTTAAGCAAGCCCCTTGTGCCTGGTTTGCAAAATTCACCTCAACGGTTTCTCATTTGGGCTACTCCCTTAGTTCCTATGACTCAGCCCTCTTCATTCGTCGTTCTGAAAAACGTCTCATTTTACTACTACTATATAAGGATGACATAATTATTATTGGTGATGACCTTAATGGCATTCAGGAACTTAAGGACTTCCTCAATCAGCAATTTGAGATGAAAGATCTTGGTCACCTTGGTTATTTTTTCAGCTTGGAGATCACTTCCTCAGTAGATGGATTCTACCTCACCCAAGCCAAATATGTCTTTGATCTTTTGTCTCGAGCTGGCCTTACTTTTTTTTTGTAAGTAAAAATATTATATATATATATCAAAAGGAGTAACCAAGTACACTAATGTATACAAGAAAAAGCTGGCATTACTGACAGCAAGGTTGTTGATACACCCATTGAGCTTCATGCACATCTGACCCCCCCCCCCCATGTGGTTGCCAGCTTGGTTTACCTCACAGTCACTCGTCTAGACATTTCTTATGTTGTGCATTAGGTGACCCAGTTCATGTCTGCCTCTTGAACAGCCCACTATACTAATGTCCAACGCATTCTTCGGTATCTTAAGGACACTCTCTTCCATGGTCTGCACTTCTCTGCTCAATCCCCACTAGTTCTTCGAGCATACTCTAATGTTGACTGGGCAAGTGATCCCACTAATCGCCATTCCACCACAAGTTACTGCTTCCTTCTCGGTTCCTCATTGATTGCTTGGCATAGCAAGAAACAGACTATTGTCTCTTGATCCAACACTAAGGCAGAGTATCGTGCCCTAACAGACACCACAGCTGAACTGCTTTGGTTTAGATGGTTACTACAGGATTTAGGTGTACCTTTCACCTCTGCCACTCCTCTTTACTATGACAATCGCAGTGCCATCCGGATTGCTCATAATAATGTTTTCCATGAATAGACCAAACATATCGAGACTGATTGTCATCTCGTTCTTCATCATTTGCTACATGGTTCTCTTTAGTTACTCTCTATCTCCTCTCAAGATCAGCTTGCCAACATCTTTACAAAGTTTCATCCTACGGCTCGGTTTCGTTATTTGGTTGACAACCTCAAGGTGGTTTCTCATCCACATTGAGTTTGAGGGCAGATGTTAGTGTGTATCTTTACAAAGTCCCACAATGGTTTAGTAATGCTCTTGTATAGTCTTTGACCTCCTATATATAGGTCACCTTGTACAACACAATTGATATATACAAAATTGATCAATACAATTCTAACAAGCTAAACTAATGTGCTCAACTTTTATCAAATGGGATACACACTTACCCACAAACAAAAAGGTCCACTCAAAAAATAAAAAATGAACACCCTTGGTTTGACTGCTGAGAAAATGGGAAAATATTCTTATTCATAATTTGAAACCAATATATGATTTTTTTTTTTCAAAAATTAAGTTCATATTTCCTTGGAGAACACGAAACCAGGAAAATGAGAAATCCGTTTACCAATTTTCTTATCGTTTCCCAATCATAACCCTCCTTTTGGCAGCTGAGAAGACGTAGGATAATAAATAAAATATAAAAAATCCGGAATCCTAGTCTAGAAATTGATTTCCTTAACATGAAGTTCAAAATACAAGTTCGTCTAAACAAAATTGAAGTATAAAACACAGTTGTGAACAGTTATCGATTCTTCCGAACCGAGAAGGATCGAGTAATAGAAGCAAAATTTTCTTTCGTGCACCTACATTTTCCTAGTGACCAAACAGCGGGTCAAACGATTCATTTAAACTTTTTATCTTCTCGGTCCTGGTAAAAGAGAACAAGTGGGAAGAAAGATCAGGATGGGGTGTACCTGGTCGGAGATTCTCCAGGAAAGCAGCTGAGAATGTGCCGGAAACTGCAAGAAAATTTGACTATAGAGATATAGACAGAGAAGAGTTGAGACTTGCTAGTCTACGCTGTGCAACGGGTCTCAAAATCTGGTTTCGTTTTTCTTTGGTCTGATTCAGACGGAAAACGATGTGATAAATGGCTGTTTTGTAAAAACAAGGGATATTGAGGTTAGTCTCAACGTGCACATTTTTAAGTGGTAATGTTCTACGATAAAGTGCACGTTAGTAATGTACAGACGCGTCGATTGTTTAGTAATCAAAGGTTTGAAATAATATCCAACAAATGGCTAATGGCTATTAGCTGTAACTGAAAAAGATTAGTTGTATGGGTGAAGGCGAAACCCATGGAATTGGAACTAATCTTAAGGCTTAAGAGTTGAATACAAATCAGGAGCTGGATATGTCAATTTTTATTTTTAAAATCAGTAATTTGTTTTTCATCTTGTAAACATGTTATTTAGGTTGGTTTGAGTAGTGAAGTGATCTAAGAGATTTTGTAAATAAGAATAAAAAAGTCATGATATAATATTAAATAATAATGAACAATAATAAAAAATATGTAAAACATAATAATAAAATAATAAATTTTAGTAATTTTTCATTTCAGATTAATAAACTTATAATTAATTATAGACGTTATATCCAAAAGTGTTAGATTTACAAAAAAAAGATTTTATAAAAATAAACTTCATAAGTTAATATGATTAGACCCGATTCATTAGATTTTCTTTATAGTAAAAAGAGCTCTCTGATATACTACAACAAGTCGTATTAGTTTAAGACAATACTAGGGTTCACACTAAATGTGCATCCTAAATATGTATATTAGTGCAAATCGATTTTTTTTCTTTTAAATATTTTTAAGAAAAAATTTTAAAAAAAATACAAACTCACTAATAGTCATTTCTTTAATTATTAAAAAAATAAACGAATGAGCATATTTACTGGTCATACTATTATTTTCATTAGTTTATGAACTTTTTTATGAATTTTATTTTGCAAGATCTATGTGTGAACCACAATTCTCTTTTCGTAAGCACAAAAATATTATATATCCACATAATGTGGATTCTAAAACATTTATTTAATTTTTTATTGAAGACGCGTGTTTTAATTTTTATTTGTTTATATATGAAATCCAAACTTTAAAACTCGGATAACAAAATTATGAAAGATTGTGACTTGAAAGCTGTATTCAAACAATAAGTTTTAGAAATCTCTAAATTTAAATGTCCAGCCTGTAAAATATTCCTTTTAATTGAATTCTATTTAAAGTTGACGACCCACTTGCGCAATTTTGTTTTTAAATCACAATAAACTTGCATTAATCATAAACTTTCATCAATACAACATGGTGCGTCTTTAGCTAAATTATAAGCCAACATATGAACATAGCAGGCTAAAACACTTCTTTACTTAGAGAGAGAACATCCAACTTCTCTCTAAAAACTTCCCCAATCCCAAACTAGCTTTAGGGGGGTGGGAGCTTTGGCTCCTCCACCCTCACTTCCTTCCTGTCCATATTTTCAAGTCTATGTTTTGCTTTAGTTTTGTGTGTTTTTTTCAAGTCTAATAAAAGAGGAACACTTTCCGGTAATCTCAATCTCAACATTATATTTGTCTATGTTCTTCTTCTATATTTATGAGGTTCTATCATAAATATATCCTAGACTTGCCGGTTCTTATCCTCTATGATGGGAACACAGATGGGCCAAGTCTTAAAGATTATTTGCAAGTTCCAGATGGGCCAATTACAAGATCAAGAGCGAAGAAGATCAAGGAAGCAATGCAAGGATTGGTGCAATCCACTTGGGATGAAGCTAACAAGAGCCCAACACTCGAGATAGGCTTGAAAGAAGGAGAACCAGTTTTGATCCACTTGATACAAGTTGTGGAAGATACGACTTAGAGTATTGTTTGGTCCAAATGTTATTGATGGCTTTTAATTTGCTAAAGTATTTATTTTATTAGTTTAGAATAAGAGGGCTTGAGGATGCTTGGCCCACATATGTTTTATTTATTATGAATTAGGGTTTTTGGAAAGGCCTTGTATTTTGGCCAAGGGCTTAATTGGAAAGTTACATATTTTGGAACTAGGGTTAGAAGAGGTACTGTAG